>CM033475.1:240173017-240291661 GCA_019447015.1 Hymenochirus boettgeri
ATGTACCTTACCCACATACCCTTTTATGTACCCTATTCATGTACACTACCCACATACACTTTTATGCTCCTTACCCCCACATCCAACCATTGTACCCTGCCCACATTCCCTTTTATGTACCCTACCCACATACCCTACCATTGTACCCTACCCAGATTCCTTTTATGTACCCTACCCATGTACCCTACCCACATACCCTTTTATGTACCCTACCATCATTACCTACTCACATTCCTTTTATGTATCCTACCATTGTACCTTACCCACATACCCTTTTATGTACCCTACCCACGTACAATACCATCGTACCCTACCCACATTCCTTTTATGTACCCTACCCACGTACCCTACCATTGGACCCTACCCACATACCCTTTTACGTACCCTACCCACGTACCCTACCATCGTACCCTACCTATATTCCTTTTATGTATCCTACCCACATACCCTTTTATGTACCCTACCATCGTACCCTACCCACATACCCTTTTATGTACCCTACCATTGTACCTTACCCACATACCCTTTTGCGTTCCCTACCCACGTACCCAACCATTGTACCCTACCCACATACCCTTTTATGCACCCTACCCATGTACCCAACCATTGTATCCTATCCACATACCCTTTTATTTACCCTACCCACGTACCATACCATCGTACCCTACCCACATTCCTTTTATGTACCCTACCCACGTACCCTACCATTGTACCTTACCCACATACCCTTTTGAGATTATTGTGTGACAGAACATTCCTTCTCTGTATATTTATACATGGGTGGGAGCTGCCATATTGTTTCCTTAGACAGTACAATGAGGGTAGTAGGCTTATTGTGTGTGTACAACATTCCTTCTCGTATATTATACATATGGGTGGGAGCTGCCATATTGTTTTCCCTAGACAGTACAGATAGGGATGATAGTTATTGTATGTAACACATTCCTTCTCTGTCTATTGTATATATGGGTGGAGCTGCCATAGTGTTTCCCTAGACAGTACACGTATGAGGGTATGCTTATGTGTGTACAGAACTTCCTGCTCTGTATATTATATACATATGGGTGGGAGCTTCCTGTGTTTCCCGTAACAGTACAGATGAGGGTATAGCTTATTGTGTGACAGAACATTCCTTCTCTGTATATTTATATTATACATATGGGTGGGAGCTGCCATATTGTTTCCCTTAGACATACAAATGAGGGGATAGCTTATTGTGTTACAGAAAACATGTCCTTCTCTGCAGTGGCGTAACCAGGGATCACTGGGTCCCTACCTGTGCTTCATCCACATGGTTTCGGGAAGAGGCTATATCTATGATAGAAAAAAATTAAGAAGCTGGGCCCCGGCCCCCATGTCCCCTGGTGATCTATATTACCGATATATTATGTCCCTTATGTGCGCAGTAGGAGAGTGATTTTAATGAACGGAAGGGATTTATATCAGTACGTATGAAGAATGAATGAAATCCTAACCGCATTGGGGTAAATGAGAAGAATCTGCTATTTAATATAATTGGTTTCATGAGACCAGTTAAAGTACAAGTTAACATAGAAAGTCTGTGCAGATGGAACACTAAATCTCATTATTCAATGCTGAGAAAGGGACCCAAACATTGTGATAAAACATGGAAGCATCTCTGGCCTGACAGTATGTTGGTGCCTTGGGCTGAGGAACTTCCGGGTTTTCCATCCGCGTAGACAGTCCTCACCTCTGAAGTTCCGGGGTCCGTGTGAATAACACAAACCACCAGTCCTTTTATGTGACCTTGTCACACACTCACATGTTAACCCTTCTATTGCCAGGGGGTTGCGCTTTTTTACTCTTGAGAGGTCCATTGGTGTTTTTGAAAAATTTTCGATGCTTCTAAAATCTTTTATTTCTGTAGAAATCCATGCAAATTCTGTAATTATCACCAGGAATGGAGGGTAAATGATTATTACTGTATAGAAAGAAATATTATTTATTACCTGCTGGTTATGAACTGTATCTCTCAACACACATCTTAATCTATATTCCTCCCCGTCCCTATTCATGCACCCTACCCACATACCCTTAATGTACCCCTACCAATACCCTATTCATGTACCCTACCCACATACCCTTAATGTACCCTACCAAAGTACCCTATTCATGCACCCTACCCACATACCCTTAATGTACCCTACCCAAGTACCCTATTCATGCACCCTACCCACATACCCTTAATGTACCCTACCCCACGTACCCTATTCATGTACCCTACCCACATACCCTTAATGTCCCCTACCAAAGTACCCTATTCATGCACCCTACCCACATACCCTTAATGTACCCTACCCACGTACCCTATTCATGCACCCTACCCACATACCCTTATGTACCCTACCCACGTACCCTATTCATGTACCCTACCCACATACCCTTAATGTACCCTACCCACGTACCCTATTCATGCACCCTACCCACATACCCTTATGTACCCTAACCCACGTACCCTATTCATGCACCCTAACCACATACCCTTATTACCCTACCCACGTACCCTATTCATGCCACCCACATACCCTTAATGTAACCCTAACCCACATACCCTTAATGTACCTACCAACGTACCCTATTCATGCACCCTACCCCATAACCCTTATGTACCCTACCCACATCCCAATTCATGTACCCTACCCACATACCCTTAATGTACCCTACACACTACCCTATTCATGCACCCTACCCCACATACCCTTAATGTACCCTACCCACATACCCTTAATGTACCCTAACCAACTACCCTATTCATGCACCCTACCCACATACCCTTAATGTACCCTACCCACGTACCCTTTCATGCACCCTACCCACATACCCTTAATGTACCCTACCCACATACCCTATTCATGCACCCTACCCACATACCCTTAATTTACCCTACCCGTTTATCATGCACCCTACCCACATACCCTTAATGTACCCTACCCACGTACCCTATTCATCACCCTACCCACATACCCTTAATATACCCTATTCATGCACCCTACCCACATACCCTTAATGTACCCTACCCACTACCTTTTATGTACCCTACCCACAACCTTTTATGTACCCTACCCCCCCTTACCCTATTCATGTACCCTACCCACATACCCTTTTATGTACCCTACCCCCTTACCCTATTCATGTACCTACCCACATACCCTTTTATGACCCTATTCATGTACCCTACCCACATACACTTTTATGCTCCTTACCCCCACACCCAACCATTGTACTCTGCCCACATCCTTTTATGTACCCTACCCACATACCCTACCCATTCCTTTTATGTACACTACTCACGTACCCTACCATTGTACCCTACCCCAATTCCTTATTACCCTACCCCCATACCCTTTTATGTACCCTACCATCATACCCTACTCACCTTCCTTTTATGTATCCTACCACATTGTACCTTACCCACATACCCTTTTGTGTACCCTACCCACGTACCATACCATCGTACCCTACCCACTTCCTTTTATGTACCCTACCCACGTACCCTACCATTGTACCCTACCCACATACCCTTTTATGTACCCTACCCATGTACCTACCCATTCCTTTTATGTACACTACTCACGTAACCAACCATTGTACCCTAACACATTCCTTATATGTATCCTACACCATTGTCCCTACCCCATACCCTTTGTGTCCCTACCCACGTACCCTACATCGTACCCTACCCACATACCCTTTTATGTACCTACCATCGTACCCTACCCCCTACCCTTTTATGTACCCTACCATCGTACCCTACTCACATTCCTTTTATGTATCCACCATTGTACCTACCCACATACCCTTTTTTGTTACCCTACCCACGTACCCAACCCATTGTACCCTACCCCCTTACCCTATTCATGTACCTTACCCACACCCTTTTATGTACCCTATTCATGTACACTACCCACATACACTTTATGCTCCTTACCCCCACATCCAACCATTGTACCCTGCCCCCCACTTCCCTTTTATGTACCCTACCCACATACCCTATACCATTGTACCCTACCAGATTCCTTTTATGTACCCTACCCATGTACCCCCCACATACCCTTTTATGTACCCCCATCATTACCTACTCACATTCCTTTTATTGTATCCTACCATTGTACCTTACCCCACATACCCTTTAATGTACCCTACCCACTTACAATACCATCGTACCCTAACCCACCTTCCCCTTTTATGTACCCTACCCACGTACCCTACCATTGGACCCTACCCACATACCCTTTTACGTACCCTACCCACGTACCCTACCATCGTACCCTACCTATATTCCTTTTATGTATCCTACCCACATACCCTTTTATGTACCCTACCATCGTACCCTACCCACATACCCTTTTATGTACCCTACCATTGTACCTTACCCACATACCCTTTTGCGTTCCCTACCCACGTACCCAACCATTGTACCCTACCCACATACCCTTTTATGCACCCTACCCATGTACCCAACCATTGTATCCTATCCACATACCCTTTTATTTACCCTACCCACGTACCATACCATCGTACCCTACCCACATTCCTTTTATGTACCCTACCCACGTACCCTACCATTGTACCATACCCACATACCATTTTATGTACCCTACCCACATACCCTACCATTGTACCCTACACATGTTCCCTACCCATATTACCTACTCATAAACCCGTGCCGTATATGAGAGGGGGGCTTTATGCACCTGAAGATGAAAACTCATAGAACAAGAAGAACCCCAAATTTTACTCTCCATAATATGGAAATATCCCCTGTTAAACACCAATAAACTGTAAAATCCCACTACAGTTAATGGCATTAAAGTAAATGTAACTCCTGAAGAAGTGGATAAAATAACTGTGTGTCAAACCCCTGACCTTAGTCACATGCCCCCTTGCCTATTCTGTCCTATAAAAGGATTGGCTAGAGGCTACTAGTGGGTGTGACCAACTGTAACAAGTTCCCACAGTAGCTTAGGACTGAGCATGTGTAAAGAACATAATGGTCAGTGACCACACTGTGAAATACTGGAATGCTGGGAAATAAAACACAAACCTCATGTTAGAAAGGTAAATATCCCAACAACCATATCAAAATGAGAGGTGGAGAAGATTACTGCTTTTATATTAAGTTGCTCTTCCTTCTGAGTGTTGTTCGGGGGCTGTAGTTGTCCTTTAAGAGCCACCCATGTGCCTGCCGAGAGATCTACTGGCGATCTAATGCTACCCATACACTATATAGACATTTGATGGAGTAGACGATTAATTGTTGAATCTATCTAATGTCCAAAGTCAGAGTTATGTCCACTACAAACGACAACGACATTCCATTTGATTCGGCGAATTCGATCAATCTAACAGCAATATCGATGACAGTTTCCCATGTCAGTCACCCCCGTCTTCCAGAACTTCCCATAATCATCAAGATGGAAATCTACGGAATGTCGGCGGCGCAAGGTTCTTCCATTTGGGTTTCCGATTGTTTCCATGGGCCTGTGTATGGTTTCTCTTCCTGGCAGTTTTGATGTCCCGTGACATTCCCTGTCCTGGTCCATTCATTAAAGAGGTTGTCTGAACGTCGGCCAAACGTAGCCACTAAAGCAATTAGCAGTGCAGCTCCTCTCAATATGTCTACATGGCAGTGCGCGTCCCACGATGGAGATCTATTTACCCAAGGTATCTAGCCAATTATTATCCTCCATTCCCTTATTAATCGGAACCCTCCCTAGTTCTGTAATGTCCTTTTTGAATGCCGGGTTCACTTTTCAGTATGTTTGTGAAGGTTCTCGTTCATACAGGTCATGGTACAGCTGTTATAAGTTCTGCTATCTGCCTAGCGCAGAAGGAGGGGACTGCAGGTAGGATGCATTATTTTAGCTTACTATTAGTAATAAAGACAAACGTCCTTCTAGTCCAACCTACTCAGCAATACCCACATTTCCTGCCTAAAGAGAAGAAGATGCCGCTTGCCCACATCTCACAGACAGGGGTGTTCCTAGGATATTTGACACCTGAAACAACTTTTAAATGCCAACTATCGGCAGATGGGGGGACGGCTTGTGAAGCGGGCATGGTTTCATCAGGGAACATATGCGTGGCTTGTGGAGGTGGGTGTGGTGGGCTGACTAACACTGATTGGTGAACTGATGATGAAATGCGGTTTTGCAGGAAGGAGAATTTTTATTTTAACTGACACCTTTTAAGGATTCTGCAGGGGCGCCCTGAGCAAATGTTTCAGTTTGCTTCATGCTAGGAGCACCCCTGCTCACAGCTTCTACTGTCTAATCCTTCGATCTTATGTAGTCACACACCCATAGAGAAGCGGTGGACTCGGGTAAGACCAATGAAACAGTCCAATTCAGACAAGCGTGCCTTTGCTCATGGCTCATCTATTGCAGAACAGGAGGTAGGACTTTTCTTTCTTACCCCCTGGTAAATCTACCTTTTAATACATCACTATAGATGTCCTTAAATATAGTTTAATATACTTAATTAAACTTTATGCAAGCCAGATCTTTGAAAGAAATTTTTTTATCCAAAGCTTTGTACACAGACTTGATTCCAGCCACAACGCCCGACCAAAGAGCAGGTGATTAATGTCTGTGTTTCAGGCAAACACAGCACGTGTCGCCATTCGGATGCACGCCCTTTATTAACCCACTGGGTCAGACCAACGACATCTGACCAAATGACCAGACACGTGCGATAATTGTTTAAAATAAAAGTTTAAAGGTAAAACACTTTATTGATCAAATCCGATAAAAAACAAAAAGTGCAGTTGCAGGCCAGTTGACTGGAGTTAAAAACCTTTCAAATCTCCCCAATCAGATGCTCTTGAAGAACAGGAGGTAAAGGAACTGTGTCTTACCTCCAGGGGTGTTCCTGTGAAGTGGGTGTGGCTTGTGAAGGTCGGTGTGGTGGACTGACTAACACTGACCGGCGAACTGGAGGGCTGACTAACACTGATTCGTGGACTAGTGCTGAAATGCGGTATTGCAGGAAGAAGGATTTTATTTAACTGCCGCCTTTTAAGTGTTCCACAGGGGCGCGCCCTAAGCAAATGTTTCAGTTTGCTTCATGGTAGGGGCACCCTTGCTTACCTCCTGTTCTTCAATAAAACTGAATACAAAAAACATATTTTACCAGTGGAGACACCCTTTATAAATATCATTGATTAGGGAATAATTTGAACTTATATTGGACTTCAGTAGTATATTTAGGACAATAATGAAAGAAACACATATGCATCAGGTAAAATGAATGACCATAAAGGGGAGTAATTACCTTAACCCTTGTTGTATTGCGTTAATTTCCTCCCTGTGTATTTTTATTCTTGAAAGCCCCTTTGTACGTGAACACGAATACCCGAATATACAGTGAGGTCTGATCCATACAGTGGCTGTAGTTTCTTATTGCACATTAGAACACAAACAAAAAGCTTTTAAAACTTCCTGATCTGTGTCTTTCTACTGTACTTGCATCCTCCGTGGTTTGCCTGAAAAGCAGCTATTTATAGAGCGAGGGGTGAAATCTAATCTATGGCCCTTTACACTGTTGTGTATCTCCTATAACCATGCAGATACAGTCACATGAATTAGTTAAAGTATCTGGGGGAGATATTTTAATTTATGGAATATCCTGAAAACCATATTGGGAATAGAGGGCATTAAAATTACAAATAGCTGGGCAGGGATTAGATATTTCCAACAAATAATACTGCACAGATTCCTCTATAAGAAAGAAGAATTATTCATTAAGGGCACGTCCACACTGCAACACAAACGCAATCGCACACGGAATCGCATGCAATTTCATGTGCAATTTCGTTGCGTTTGCGCATGCGTTTTTTCATTAAGTATTGAAAAACGCATGCGATGCGATTTAAAATGCGGAACGCAAATTGCAATCACGGTCGCAATGCACCCGAAAATGCGCGTTTTCGGTGCGTTGCCGCGTTTTCATTGATCTGAAAAAAAAACGCAAGCGCAAACGCAAAAAACGCAGCAGTGTGGCCTAGCCCTTATTGCCCTAAAAAAAGCAATGCCAGAAACCCAACACATGCACAAATACGGATCATAGTCATGGATCCATATAACAGGCTCTCACTTCCCCCCAGGCCTTTGGCTTTTAAAAATGAGGGAAGAGGCCATCCAGTGCTTTATATTAAAGGCATAGGACCTCACATTAAAGGGGCGTGTTGGGGGTGCTATAACAACATGGAGGCTTGACCAAGCCTCCCAATAAATACATACAATACAAGGATTGTGGAAGCACTCCAATTAGGCTAAATTACAACCACATTTTGTGGAAGTGCTACTGATCTGGTCAAACATTTATACAAACAAAGAAAAGATAATCAATGCACATTCCTATTTATACCCTATCCATAATGTCCAACTGTTACATAGTAACATAGTATTAAAAGGTCGACTATAGTCATACGTCCATCTAGTCCAACCTTTATACCCTACCCATAATGTCTGTATAACAGTTACATAGTAACATAGTATTGGAGGTTATCTAAAGACATACGTCCATCTAGTCCAACCTTTATACCCTACCCATAATGTCTGTATAACAGTTACATAGTAACATAGTATTGGAGGTTGTATAAAGACATACGTCCATCTAGTCCAACCTTTATACCCTACCCATAATGTCTGTATAACAGTTACATAGTAACATAGTATTGGAGGTTGTATAAAGACATACGTCCATCTAGTCCATCCTTTCCCTAACCCACAATGTCTGTATAACAGTTTACATAGTAACATAGTATTGGAGGTTAGATAAGACATACGTCCATCTAGTCCAACCTTTATCCCTACCCCATAATGTCTGTATTACAGTTACATAGTAACATAGTATTGAGGTTGTATAAAGACATACGTCCATCTAGTCCAACCTTTATACCCTACCCATAATGTCTGTATAACAGTTACATAGTAACATAGTATTGGAGGTTGTATAAAGACATACGTCCACATATTCCAACCTTTATACCCTACCCATAATGTCTGTATAACATTTACATAGTAACATAGTATTGGAGGTGTTGTATAGAGGCATACGTCCATCTAGTCCAACCTTATACAACCTACCCATAATGTCTGTCTAACGGTTACATAGTAACATAGTATTGGAGGTTGTAAAGACAACGTCCATCTAGTCCAACCTTTATACCCTACCCAATGTCTGTATAACAGTTACATAGTAACATAGTATTGGAGGTTGTATAAAGACATACGTCCATCTAGTCCAACCTTTATCCCTACCCATAATGTCTGTATAACATTTACATAGTAACATAGTATTGGAGGTTGTATAAAGACATACGTCCATCTAGTCAAACCTTTATCCCCTACCCATAATGTCTTGTATAACAGTTACAGTAACATAGAATTGGAGGTTGTATAAAGACATACGTCCATCTAGTCCAACCTTTATACCCTACCCTAATGTCTGTATAACAGTTACATAGTAACATGTATTGGATGTTGTATAAGACATACGTCCATCTAGTCCAACCTTTATACCCTACCCTAATGTCTGTATAACAGTTAAATAGTAACATGTATTGGAGGTTGTATAAAGACTACGTCCATCTAGTCCAACCTTTATACCCTACCCATAATGTCTGTATTACAGTTACATAGTAACATAGTATTGGAGGTTGTATAAAGACATACGTCCATCTAGTCCAACCTTTATACCCTACCCATAATGTCTGTATAACAGTTACATAGTAACATAGTATTGGAGGTTGTATAAAGACATACGTCCATCTAGTCCAACCTTTATACCCTACCCATAATGTCTGTATTACAGTTACATAGTAACATAGTATTGGAGGTTGTATAAAGACATACGTCCATCTAGTCCAACCTTTATACCCTACCCATAATGTCTGTATAACAGTTACATAGTAATATCTGTATTGACCCAAGTAGTTGTTTATGGGAGCCATGGTGTCTGGGCATTGCTGGGATCTGGAATTCTGTTGTGTGTCTTGTGTGGGTTGTTACAGGAGAGCGTGTCGGCCCTTGAGACAGCGTCTTTTCTGGAGTTTGTCTCTCACCGGAGAAATGTGTTTTTGTGACCTGGACTTTGTTATTGGAGACCAGGTACTGTACCCCATCTGATAGTGAAGAGGGGATATTAGGTTTGCATGGCTGATCTAAAACACGCCCTACTCTTTCGGCTGCGCCCACGGGATTCACCGTCTTCACTAAGATTGGAGCTTCCGGACCCATTTCCACCAATCAACAATTTACAAAATCGGAGTACTGGAGGATATCGGCGGTGAACTGTGAGGTGTAAGGCTGAAGTCACTCACTATAGTGTTTCTTTTCTAACCCATTCCCCCCTCCTCTTATCCATAAGGCTCCCACCCTCCTCAATGGTAAATGAATCCTTCATGGCCATAGATTTCATATTGGAAGAGCAAAATGATCTGTCAAACTGAAACAAGTGTCAATTACCTGGTAAACAGCTCTGGCAAGAGCCACACGAGCCTTCTGTCCGCCACTCAGAGTGACACCGTTCTCCCCAACTTCTGTTTGATCTCCAGACGGCAAAATCTGCAAAAATAACAAAGAGATTTTCCCTTAACCCTTCCTAGTCTGTTCTATAACAACCAATACAAAGTCTCTGTGCCATTACACTGCAACCAGGGCCAGTTTAAATCTAATGTAGGGGCTTTAAACTCACATTTAGATCATCCTTCAGTGCACAAGCATCCAGCACATCCTGATACAACGTCTCATTAAACTCCTTGCCAAATAATATGTTCTCTCTTATGGTAGCGAACTGGATCCATGCTTCTTGGGCCACATAGCCAAAGCCGACTTCTTGATGAGAGGCAAAAAGTTTCCCCCCTGATCTGCATGAATACAAATACAATGAACTGTAATGATAAGGGGGAGCACACCAAACCATTTAGGTGCGTGGCATTATGGGGGGTACTGAATGTTAGGTGTAGTTATGGCTCATGTAGTCATAGGTGTTACAGGAGTTTAGGTGTAGTTATGGTGAATGTGATTATGGGGGGTTACCAGATGTCGTGTGTGGTTGTGGTGAATGTAATTATGGGGGGTTACCAGATGTTGTGTGTGGTTATGGTGAATGTAATTATGGGGGGTTACCAGATGTTGTGTGTGGTTATGGTGAATGTAATTATGGGGGGTTACCAGATGTTGTGTGTGGTTATGGTGAATGTAATTATGGGGGTTACCAGATGTTGTGTGTGGTTATGGTGAATGTAATTATGGGGGGTTACTGTACTGTACTATACTGTACTATACTATACTGTACTATACTATACTGTACTATACTATACTGTACTGTACTATACTGTACTATACTATATTATACAGTACTATTCTATACTGTACTATACTGTACTATACTATACTGTACTATACTATACTGTACTATATATTATTTTTTATAATGATAACCTAACACTCCCCATCTCCCAAATTCTACCCTATCCCAGAGTTGATCCAGAGGAAGGCGAAAAACCCAGAAGGGGAAAATTCCTTCCTGACTCCATGTGGCAATCGGTAAATCCCTGGGATCAACTTGGAGCATATTATTTATGTTTAAAGGAGAACAGAAATCCCCTACTTTTGGCTGTACCCAGGGTGAGGGTTTGAAACCACTCGGTCCTCACCTCTGCAGTTCAGCAGGTAGGTTGGATACTTACCTCCTAGCTGCTGGTGCTTCCTTCGTCCTGCCCCCTATCATAGCTAGCAATTCAGGGGCATGACTGCCTATGGGTGGACACGCTGCAGTCGTGTCCTCCCATTGGTTGCTGCCTGCATAGAGAAGGAGGCGAGGACGACTGGTCAAGTACAGAGCACCACCTGCAGCAAAGAGGAAGTACCCAGACTACCTGCTATACCCCAGTGGGTATAGCCAAGAGAGGGATTTGTTCCCCTTTAAACAGCCCAAATCCTAACAACCAAAACCCAAATTCTACCCTATCCCAAATATGATCCAGAGGAAGGGAAAAAACCAGAAGGGGGAAAAAATCCTTCCTGACTCCATGTGGCAGTCGGATTAATCCCTGGATCATCTTGGGATGTTAAACAAGTCTCCATTAAACCTTGACTGCTTGAAGCTGGTCCAATATGTTCCATCCTTTTACATCCATCTCTGGTGTCCTTCTATCCCAGAGTTGGTCCAGAGGGAGGGAAATTACCCAGTCTGATGGCACAGCCAATGTTCTCACGATGAGTAACATTTACTTAAAGGGAAAGGAAAGACAAAATCTGCCCCCTCCCTTGGCATATCCAGGGTAAAGACCTAAACAACTAGATCCTCACCCCTGGCAGTACAAAACTGAGGTAGTGTGGACACTTACCTATAGCTGCTGCCTCTTTTATCTTATCCTGCCTCCTCCCTATGGACGGGCTCCTAGTGGAGGGGGCAGGACCAGGTCTGAGATAGAGTGGCACCAGCAGCTGTAGGTAAGTATAAAACTACATCTGAACCTCAGGGGGGAGGATCTAGTCAGTAAGGTTCTCACCATGGGTACAGCCAAATGACTGTTTTGATAATCAGACTAACCTTGATTAACCTGAATTTAGATGTAGGTATCAGGAACAATTGGACCTGGTATGTGGCTGTCAAAGTTTAGACCCCAACCCCAACCACCTGTCCACTTACCTATAACACTGTCTACCTACCTATACTTGGGTGTTATAGAAAAGGCTTGTAGGCTAAAAGGGAAAAGACAATGATGAGGATTAGGAAGTAATAATAATATTATAATAAGTGTGTGTGTGTTACAGGGGAGCAGAGACGATAGATAATATGGGGTACAAGGTTGTAATTATAACAGACAGACTGGGGAAAGGTTGTGACCACATTGTGTTATTAGCAGAGCAAAGGGGAAGTTGTAGATCCTCCTTTTACTCATTGTGACAATTTAAATGGCCGGCAGGTTCTGTATGATGGACAATATATTTATTATGTAGAATGTAAATTGGTTTTATTTTGTGGTTCAATATGAAAACAGCCCAACTTATCTGCTTGTTCATTAGTAATAATGTGCTGCCATACGGCTTTAATAACACAAAAAGTACAAGGAAACATAAACACATTTTTCTCCCTCACCCCTTTGTGGAAATCCAGCCACCAATAAAACACTTACCTAATCCTTTCTGGGGACACATTTAGGTTCCAAGGACGGCTACTAATGTATTATCTGTCCACCGTATTAGGAAATCCTACAATAGAGAGAAAACGTTTTGGGACTGGGAACGTAACATTGGTCAGGGAATTGACCATGGGATTATGGGAATTGGGGGCTCTATGGTCCATTAGAATCACACACAGAGTATAGGGGGACCGTTGGATTGTTTCCAATAATATCGGGGGGTAGGTAGGGAGTAAAGACATTTAAACTTACCTTCCAGTATATAGGAACCATCCTCTGCGGTTCAGGTTCTGTAAAAATGAATTTTTTACAAATAATGTGAGACAATATTCTATTTCTTTTGGATTTAGTATAATAAGAGAGACCTGTATGTACCTGGATGGTCCCTGACCCTGAACAACAGCTCGCACTGTCCCTGAGCATTTATGTAGCTCTCCCAGCTTGTTATTTACAGCCTCCAGTTCCCTTGGTCAGGCGTTTTCTGTTCTTATTTGTTCCTTGACTTGCGGATCAGCGTCAATCGCTCACAGATATCCATGGCAGAGCACTCGTAACCTTCTCTGCCTGCAGCCTTTATATCTCTGCCACCAAATGTCTCGCACCCTGTAGGTAGACGTGGGTTGTGAGGCCGACAAGTGCATGGCTTGCTACATCCTTCATAAGCGGGAACGTACGTTGCTACAAAAAGATACAATAAGGGGATATATCATTTCCTTTAGGGGACAATAACATCCAGACCTTAATGAACCCAGACTACCACCTTAATGGTGTATCTAAAACCGTTTTTCCAAGCCAATAGATATCCCTTTTTATGGACTACAACAGTTAGAAAACATTTCCTGATGGTTTCGCAGATTAACAGCTCAGGCAAAATGTTCGCCTTATTGATAACCCTTTAATTTCCCCTTTTATTAAAACCAAATCTGTTCTCTGTGTTTTTTGTAAAGTAAGTATGGAATTTTCATGCAGCAATGTCATCAACACAAATATCATCTTCCCATATGACTTAGACATAATTGTTTCCGTGGTCTACCTTTACGACGCTTTACACTTCTTGTGTTTCCCATTTTAAATGTCTAAGGAATAAAACCACAGTCACATATCCAACTGACACTACTTATTCCTTCACATTACACAATATGGATAAACAGGGGAGGACACATTTTAGTTATAATTACCCTTGGGATTGTAACAATATCAATTATATTATTAGAAATGTTGAGATAATCCATCAGTAATAACATTAACTATGGAAAACGAAAGTAAATCCACAAGTTTACTGGTAAATAAATTAATTCCGATCAGTAGAAATTTTCTTAGAATATATCTTTTTTTTATCTAATTCTATAGATATTTATAGTCCAGTTATAGACATTTAAAATGTAAATCTACTTTTTAAAAACTGTTACATAGAAAATCAAACTGTAAAATACTTACAGAGAGTAAAAATCCTGTAAAACAGACAATTTTATCACTAAAATCTGTCAGCTCCACCTCTATTTATATAGCAGCTGGACTGTGACATCATAGTAGTTCCATGGTAACAGTTTAAGCTCCATCTCTTTTTATACAGCAGCTGACTCCAACATAGCAGTGGTTACCATGGTTACGGTCTAGCCTTCTAGCCTTCAGACTATTCTCCAACTTCTAGATATATAGCTTGTAACTCAATTGTCTATTGGCTTCCCTCATATAGGCATCGGTATCTAACTACACCACAGCTCCACTTTATCCGCCATTTTTATCACCACCTGCTCATGTTTTCAAAACTCCTAAGGGCCCCTCTTCATGAGCATTAAATTGTCTTTGGAGATAAAGGAACTTATTCCTCTCATGTGACTCTTTAAATCCAGCTCGACACAGATCAGAGAATTTTCGAAAAATCCCGAGCGGACCCGTTAAATTACGAGATTTCTCGTTTTTCAGAAATTTTCAAATTACTAGTTTTTTCGAGTATTTCGAAAATTTTCTAAAATACGAGAAATCTCGTAATTTCGAAAATTTCAACAAATGTATTTTCAAAAAACGAGTAATCCTCGTATTTTCGAAAATGTTCGAAAATACGTATTACGAAAATAAGAGACATCCTCGTATTTCGAACATTTTCGAAAATACGAGGAAATCCGCGGTTCGGAAGTTCGGAAGGCGGAAAATCAGAAAAAATCGCCTGTTCGCGAAGGGATAAATCCGCTGCGGATCTGGGAACCGGCATCCCTATTGGAGACAATCAACCTCGTTGGCTGCAGGCACTTACAGGGGAAAATTGGACTTTCCTACAATCTGATTTTCCAAACGGGGGAATATCCTTATGGCAAGGGTGTGACCTCCCATCTCCTCCATATCCTGCAGTGCTGCAGCATCTTAAATGTATGGTACAAGTCCTCTTTAGAACCTATTTCACCCAATCGAACATCATCACATATTCATCTCTTCTGAAAAAAAAAATGCTTCTTAACATTAACTTATGAAAAAAATCATTAACAACCAATATAGTCTAAGGCAGATAAAGTGGGTTTTGGGAACAAAAACAGATAATTGTCAGTCACTTGCAGCCTAGACAAGTAAATGACATTTAATAGTTCTTGTCTCCTTCTCCCATTGTCTCAGGGACTACTTTCTCCTTCCCTCCTCTTTGATCCTACTTTCTCCCTTGCCCTTAAAGGACGCTGATAGTTTTTTGTAAAAGATTTTTCAAGGTTTTCTGTTCTTCATCCGCTGGCTCCCACTGTTCTATTATCACTGAATCCCCCTCTATCAACCAGAATCCCCCTCTCCACTCAAAAATGATACATGCTTCTTAACTGGCCTCAAGGGCGACTTCTGATTCTTATATCTATTTCTTCTTTTGATCTCGCTTCATATCTCCAGGTATAAACAGTCCCTTTCTGATCATCCATTTTATCCCTTTGGAATTTTTTTCACTTCCTCTGTGGCGTCTCCAATTCAATCTTCTAACTTTTTATCCAAAAAATCCCAAACTCTGAGTCTCTCCTATTTTTCCCGCTGAAAAAACCCCATCTGTTCTCTTAATTTTGTTATTGCTCGTCTTTATATTCAATGATCAAATAACCCCCAGAGATCTCTTATACATTCTCTGACCTTGGGATCATATGGATATATTTTTTTGAAACTAACAATGTCCCAATACAAAAATGTCTCTTTAGTCATTGCTTTTCCTAACTGTAAAAATAAATTCCCAAGTGTATCCCATTACACCTCAAAGTCTCCCTCCGTCTGTCATATTTCTTCGACACTTCTAACTGAGTGGTTAAAGAAACAGCCCCAGCTTATATTCATTCTCTCAACGATCGACTCTTACCATGCACTTTGGTTTTGGGGGAATGTATAGGGAGTTTTGGTAGTTTTTAATGAGATAGCGGTTACACTGGTGATGTACAGTGAATAAACGTATTCTATTTATATACTTTATGTGAATAGGGCCATATTTGGGACTTATGGGAAGCTTTCTACCTTCTTATATTTCTCTTGTTCTAGATTATTCATCCACCCTATACCACAGCTTTGCCACAGGTTTAGCTCTGTGCTAATCAACATTGGGTTTGTACATCCTTAGTGATAAGCGTGACGGCACGTTGGGGCAACCACAGTTTCTACTTGTAAAGTCTACTGGTGTCTTGGCAGGCTAAACAGGGGGAATGAAAGTGGCAGATGGCTGGAGACATTGATAAACTTTTTCAATCATTTTTTCAGCTCTTAATGGAAGAATGAAAGGTTAAAACAAGGCTTAGAAAGGGTGGTAGTTTTATAGATACAAATTCACTATGGCTGACAGGAGTTATGGACCAGAAATTAAGTTGATATTGAAAATACTCTGACTAGAAACTTGTCTTAAAGAAAAAATTAATTTTAAAAAGCAATGCTAAGGCCCTGTCTAGAACGTAAAAATCATATAAATAAGGCAAGCGGGAATTTATCCTACGAGTCAAAAAGAATGGAATAAGGTCATATGACTAAGACATTGAAACAAATGAGATCATCATAGACCAGTGATGGCGAATCTTAGAGCCGAGAGCCCAAACTGCAAGCCAAAACCCACGTATTATTGCAGTGTATGAAGTGTCAACACCACAATTAACCTGAATACTGAGGATTACTTTAAAAGAAACAACTCAAACAGATAGATATACACAGAGTAGAGAGATTCAATTATAGATAACCTATCAACCCCTATTTTACCAGACAGGTGTTTTGAGATCCAATTGATGTAGACAGATAATGGAAGTTATAATAAGTGAATACGGTTAATGGAGGAGTTTGACTATATACATGGTAACATATAATTGGAGGTTTAATAGCCACATACATCCATCTAGTCCAACCTTTTTCCCCTACCCATAAGTTGTCCAATAGTTACATAGTAACATAGTATTGGAGGGTGTATAAAACATACATCCATCTAGTACAACCTTTATACCCACCCATAATGTCTGTATACAGTTACATAGTAACATAGTATTGGAGGTTGTATAAAGACATACGTCCATCTAGTACAACTTTAACCCTACCCATAATGTACTGTATAACAGTACATAGTAACATAGTATTGGAGGTTGTATAAAGACTACGTCCTAGTCCAACCTTTATACCCTACCCATAATGTCTGTACCAATAGTTACATAGTAACATAGTATTGGAGGTTGTATAAAGAAATACGTCCATCTAGTACAACCTTTTATACCCTACCCATAATGTCTGTATAACAGTTACATAGTAACATAGTAATGGAGGTTGTATAAAGACATACGTCCATCTAGTCCAACCTTTATACCCTACCCATAATGTCTGTATAACAGTTACATGGTAACATAGTATTGGTGGTTGTATAAAGACATATATCCATCTTGTCCAACCTTTATACCCTACCCATAATGTCTGTCTAACGGTTACATAGTAACATAGTATTGGAGGTTGTATAAAGACATACGTCCATCTAGTCCAACCTTTATACCCTACCCATAATGTCTGTATAACAGTTACATAGTAACATAGTATTGGAGGTTGTATAAAGACATCCATCCATCTAGTCCGACTCTTTATACCCTACCATAATGTCTGTATAACAGTTACATAGTAACATAGTATTGGAGGTTGTATAAAGACATACATCCATCTAGTCTGACCTTTATACCCTACCCATAATGTCGTATAAACAGTTACACAGAACATAGTATTGGAGGTTGTATAAATACATACATCCATCTAGTCCAACCTTTATACCCTACCCTAATGTCTGTTATAACAGTCACATAGTAACATAGTACTGGAGATTGAATAAAGACATATTATATCT
This sequence comes from Hymenochirus boettgeri, assembly GCA_019447015.1. NCBI lineage: Eukaryota > Metazoa > Chordata > Amphibia > Anura > Pipidae > Hymenochirus > Hymenochirus boettgeri. The sequence continues at coordinate 240,191,503 of CM033475.1, forward strand.
AGTCCAACCTTTTTACCCTACCCATAATGTCTGTATAACTGTTACATAGTAACATAGTATTGAGGTTGTATAATGACATATGTCCATCTAGTCCAACCTTTACACCCTACCCATAAGGTCTGTCTAACAGTTACATAGTAACATAGTATTGGAGGTTTATAATGACATATGTCCATCTAGTCCAACCTTTACACCCTACCCTAAGGTCTTTCTAACAGTTATATAATAACAGTTTCAATAAATTAACTAATAGAGAACTCCGGCGCATGGTCTGATATTTAGTTTGCATCTTTAAGTCTCTATGGGTCCATATATAAATATCCATATATACACTGTAAGGGACGTATTATCCCTTATATAATCCCTGATACAGCCCATCTGTAGACATTCATACAGTAAACAGTTAAAAATGTAAAGGGAAATTAAATCCATTGGAGGTAAAAGTTCTTTGAGATGTGACTTTAATGACTTAACTTGGTGACTTTAACTCCCAAGCAATTGCCATTGCATGAAAATATTACAAACAAACACAATGCAGCAATCTGGGGTGTGGGATAATTGGAGATTGTTTTCTATACGACCTGAATAATATGTGCAGAAAATCCTTATGGAGGCAGCCATTGCTTCCTCCTCTGCTATATTACATTACATTCAATTGCCTTTAAATATCATTTTTCTTTAAAATGTTCAATCCATCTATTTTCTTATTTCACCATGGCATAGCTACAAACCCAATGGCTTTAGGATCCAAGTTTGGCAAGACTACCCCAGCACAACTCCCAGCACTAGGGGACCATGTCAAGGTAAGATGAAGCCTATTAAAGCTCTGCTCGGCTGTGTCCTGACCACCAAGCAAAGGGGCAAAGTCAGTTGTTCCAGCTATCAACAAAACTAAATAGAGGCTGTTGTGGCCCCCTAGACTTGTTGGTGCAATTACACCCCTGCTAGCCCCGACAGTTACATTGTGTTCCTCTAAACTCTGTTAGTGATGTCAATGTAAAAGTGTTTAGAGAATTTTATCTACATATACCGACTATAATAAATTGCATGGTCCATTCTACTCATATATTTTTTATTAATAAATAAAACTTATAGCATCTTATAAACTAAATTACCAGTTGCTACAAGTCCTGATAAGACGGGGATAATTCCCAGAGGAACAACATGCGAAAGTTTGGAGACAAGTCAAAACTGAATGCGATGGGGAAGAGTCAGCCAATAGAAATGGGGTGTGTAGTAAAGGGGAGCGTAGAACATTGGGCCAGGAACAGACAAAACAGGAGAATAATAACACAATCACTATACCAGGTGTCATTTATTGGGATTGGAAACACTATCAAGATGATTTAGTTGTACTACAGAGACGATTATTCCTAGCAAATCATTTTAGATTGTGTTAGATATCAGAGTATGTGTAACCGTATAAACAATACAGAAAACTGAAATATTTCATTGCAAATGGACATGTTAACCCGTAATGTACAAGATGTATTTCCCTGTTATAATGCGATTCTTTAGCTGGCCATACACATCCTTCCTTACATCTGTATAGTTATCAGGTGCCCTATACTAACGTATTACCACTTATATATGGGCCATAGTTATAAAGCTGAAAGCTATACTGCGCCTTAACAAGCATTATGGTGATCGATAATTTATATCGCTAACGTAAATCTACAATAGCGATGATAGATTATGATCGCCCATAGAATATCATTGCGATATTTTACTATCGCTTGGTATGCTACGTAGATTAACGAACGTTCGCTGTAAATGTATGATCGTGGTCGCACAATAATGAAACCCACAGCGTCGCATAACGGTACTTTAAGACACATAAAGATCAGGTGGGGTTTGTGATGCGCCGTCAGGCGAGCGACAACACAGAAGAACCATCAATATTATAGACATCGCAAACAGAGACAAATCCCTCTTATTATTAAGCCTCGATGCCGAGAAGACCTTTACAGGCTAGACTGGGCCTTATGTTCCAACCCCTAGGACGTTGGAATAAAAGGAAAATTCACAGGCACTGACCCAACTGTTACAATACCCCAACGGGGCAAATCAAAGTATCGGATCACTCTGACCATTTCTAGATCCAAAGAGAAACTAGACAAGGCTGCCCCTTTTCCCACTCCTATACGCCCTCAGCATAGAACCCCTAGCAGCTAGAATTCGGACTCCCCGAACATTCATGGCTTACCCATCCATAACGAACAATACACTATCTCACTATATGCAGACGATGTCTTACTTACCCTCACCAACCCACAGACTCCCTTTCCATGCTCATGACACTTTACAACAATACGGATCTTTCTCAGGGTACAAACTCAATCAAGACAAATCTGAAGCCCCTCCAATAATATCCCTCCCAACATTAAATCTTCTCCAATCAAGCTTCCCCTATCAGTGGAAATCAGGCCACATCAAGACGTGGGGATCAAAATAACCCCACAATTCCACCATATATGTCACACCAACATAGACCCAATGATCCAGACAATTAAAAACTCTCTCGCGAATGAAAAAAATCACCTCACTGGACCTCTGTCAATCCCCAGGCTCGCTGGTAGAAATCGAGAGTGCACAAATTTACCCATCCCACTTACTCACTCTGCTGACCCACACACCACACTACATGGAACACTCTACACACCAACCCATGAGAAACCTATACACGATATGGCGCCGAATAAATAAACAACATTCACTTATCCAGAAACCCTCCCAGTTGCTCCCCTTTCCCCGGACTCCAGATATTCCCACAAGTTAATACACAGCGTAATTTAAACCTGGACAGGCATATCCATGCTTAGATATTTTGACATAACAGACAAAATAACAAGGCGCCTAGTCCATTTGATGAAACTAGTGTCCAAAAAGAAAGTCCCCTCCACACTCTCTTACATGTATTGCCAAATAAAACACAGGCAGACACTTTGACCAGAAATGGAGTATTTCCCCAAATAACACAATTTGAACTTATCCTACTAGGACCACACAAAAGGGAAACCACATCCTCGATATACTATATCCTGAACTCTCTCCTCAAACCTCCCACCCAGACACTCCTTATGTCCAAATGGGAAAAGCCTTAGGACACCGTATTGATATCGATACATGGGAAGAAATCTGGGAGGCCACAACCAAAACCTCGATAAATGTTATATTCAAAGAAAATGGCTACAAGGTTTTAATGCACTGGTATTTCACACCCGATAGACTTCATGCCATCAACCCAGCTCTCCCAGCAAATTGCTGGAGATGGGGAAAAGCAACAGGCACGCTATTTCATATATACTGGTCATGCCCAGACCTAAAACCATACTGGTCTTTGATACAAACCTTAGTGAACAAGATTTTTCAAAGATCTATACCACTATCCCCAGAAAATGCCCTTCTGAGTATCCCACATCCAGACCTACTAAGCGAGAACTGATTAGACATATACTAACGGTGCATGGTGCTTGGTTCCTAAATATTGGAAAATACTCAATTCAAAACTCACACTGAACTGACCAACAAACTATAAAGTACAAATAATGAAGCACCTCACAGCCCGAATTAGAGACAAACTGACTAAATACGAAACTACATGGAACCCTTGGATCAGCTACACTGGACAGGTGTGACTCCCCCCCAGGTGAATACTTCAATAGGCACCACGACCCCTTAGGTGGGAGATACAAAGACAGATTTGAAGTTAGATTGAATATGTTAGATTGAAAATGCCACACACCGATTTTCAATAAAGAGAGGCCCGGAGTATATGAGGGGATTGGGAGGAGCTGAGCGTCTATTCCACGGTAGTGGGGTAATTTAAGTTTAATTATATGTAATAGTTCAGGAATAGAGATGTCCGAACTTCGCAAAATCCGGTCCGTTAGAGGATCCGCAATTTCCGGAAAAATTAAATAAAACCTCGAAATTACGAGGATGTCTCGTATTTTCGAGGTTATTTAATTTTTAAATAAAAATTTTTTTTCAAGAAAATAGAGAATCGCGGTTCAGAAGTTCGGAAGGCGGAAAATCCAGAAAAATCCGCCGTTCACGAACGGGGATAAATCCGCGGCAGATCCAGGTTCGGATCCGCGAACCGGCCATCCACTATTCGAACAGGATAAAGCAAGTGAAAATAACTTCTCAACTTCCTGAAGAATATATTAAAGTGCTCTACTTACCCGTTTATTAATCTATTATTATATTTGCTGATTAATACAGTATTTCATACTATGTCTGTTATTTAAAGAAAATGGGGATAACAATGTTTGTGAATATTTATTCTACTTTTGAATGTTACCTCAATAAAAATTATAATTATAAAAAAAGTTTAAAGGAGAACTGTGGCCTCCAACAAGTTTGAGTTAAATAGAAGCTCTCGGTATTACCTTAAAGGAATAGTTCCCTTCCAAAGTGAACTATTCCTTTGATCATTTTTGAAGACCGAGAAGAATAAGGAGCCATACTATATATAATATATATTATCGTGCATGCGTGCATAGCTGTACAGAACCCTGTCAGTGCTGCTGCTGCAAACCACATAAACAGGTAAGTTTGTTTCAAGTTCGTTCCTGGCCCACTTGCATTGATTGAACGAACGGGAGGTAAGGCATAGCTCCTTATCCTTCCAGTCTTCAATCAATGCATAAAGGAATAGTTCACTTTGGTAGTGAACCAATCCTTTAAATAAGCCCATGATCACATGTTCAAGTGCTGCCTGTCAAAAGTTTTTGTTCTAAAATATATAATATAGTTTGTGATGACAGTTTGTAGTTTTTGGTCTCTAACTGGTGTTGGTTAATAGGTAAAGCAATTCCCCAGTGAAAGGCTTTAGGCTCTACTATTTATGTTGCAGTTTAACGTTCTATTCTAGTGTTATTCTGTGACAAATTTTGTTGTTGTGTTTGTATTTTATTATGAAAAAATTAAAAGACAAAACAACATTGCAATGAATACAACAGAAACAACCAGGAAAGACCCTTGACGGACCGGAACCTCCATGGTTGCAGGTAAACTTAACATCTATTGCAAGATCCATAGTTTTCACAGAATTGCTTCCAAGATCACAAATACTTTTAGTAGAGCAGCCGCGCAGAGTGACAGTGACTGGAGCAGGTCCTGTAAGACAACATTTGTAAAGTAAAATTTAGGTTTTGTAAATATAGGCAAATGTAAGTAAATATGGCCTTTGTCAACTACAAGTAAAAGGATGACTTTGACTTTGTCTACCAGCGCACAAGGGAATTTTATAAAGTGCTCTAAAAGTACATTGTATAGGAATATATTGACCTTGGAACCTTAACGGAGTTTCCCCAAAAGGTTTTTCTTTACTATGATGGATTAACCAACCTCCCATTTAGTTTTGGGATCATGGGACTTAGTTTTTTATGGGATCATGGGAATTATTTTGGGATCATGGGAATTAGTTTATGGGATCATGAGATTAGTCTATGGGAGTCAATGGGAATTAGTTATGGGGATCATGGGATAGTTTATGGGATCATGGGACTTAGTTTATGGGATCATGGGAATTAGTTTATGGGATGCAGGAATTAGTTTATGGGATCATGGGAATTAGTTTATGGATCATGGAATTAGTCTGATGGGATCATGGGAATTAGTTTATGGGATCATGGAATTAGTTTATGGGATCATGGGAAATTAAGTGTATGGGTCATGAGAATTAGTCATGGATCATGAGAATTAGTCTATGGGTATCATGGGATATAATATTATGGGATCATGGAATTAGTCTATGGGATCATGGGAATTAGTTTATGGGATCATGGGAATGTGTTTATGGGATCAGTGGGAATTAGTTATGGATCATGGGAATTATTATCTGGGATCATGGGAATTAGTTTATGGATCATGGACAATAGTCTATGGGATCATGGGAATAGTCATGGGATCATGGATTAGTTATGGGATCATGGGAATTACGTCTATGGGATCATGGAATTAGTTTATATGGGATCATTGGAAATTAGTCTATGGGATCATGGGAATAGTCTTATGGGATCATGGGAATTAGTCTATGGATATGGGAATTTTTATGGAGATCATGGGAATTAGTCTTATGGGATCATGGGAATTAGTCTTATGGGATCATGGAATAGTCTATGGGATCATGGAATTAGTCTATGGGATCATGGGAATTCGTCTATGGAACTAATTCCCATGATCCCATAGACTAATTCCCATGATCCCATAGACTAATTCCCATGATCCCATAGACTAATTCCCATGATCCCATACATTATGGGTAGGGTATAAAATTGGACTAGATGGACGTATGTCTTTATACAACCTCCAATACTATGTTACTATGTAACTGTTATAACAGACATTACGGGTAGGGTATAAAGGTTGGACTAGATGGACGTATGTCTTTATACAACCTCCAATCATGTTACTATTTAACTGTTATACAGACATTAGGGTAGGGTATAAAGGTTGGACTAGATGGACGTATGTCTTTATACAACCCCATACTATGTTACTATGTACTGTTATACAGACATTACGGGTAGGTATAAAGGTTGGACTAGATGCGTTGTCTTTAACACCTCCAATCTATGTTACTATGTAACTGTTATAAAGACTTATGGGTAGGTATAAGGTTTGACTAGATGGACTATGTCTTTATACAAACCTCCAATACTATGTTACTATGTAACTGTTATACAGACATATGGGTAGGGTATAAAGGTTGGACTAGATGGACGTATGTCTTTATACAACCTCCATACTAGTTACTATGTAACTGTTATACAGACATTATGGGTAGGGTATAAAGGTTGGACGATGCGTATGTCTTTATACAACCTCCAATACTATTGTTCTATGTAACGTTAGTACAGACTTATGGTAGGGTATAAAGGTTGGACTAGATGGACGTATGCCTCTATACAACCTCCAATACTATGTTCTATGTAACTGTTATACAGACATTATGGGTAGGGTATAAAGGTTGGACTATGAACTTATGTCTTTATCAACCTCCATACTATGTTACTATGTAACTGTTATACAGACATTATGGGTAGGGTATAAAGGTTGGACTAGATGGACGTATGTCTTTATACAACCTCCAATACTATGTTACTATGTAACTGTAATACAGACATATGGGTAGGGTATAAAGGTTGGACTAGATGGACGTAGTCTTTATATAACCTCCAATACTATGTTACTATTGTAACTGTTATACAGACATTGTGGGTAGGGTATAAAGGATGGACTAGATGGACGTATGTCTTTATACAACCTCCAATACTATGTTACTATGTAACTGTTATACAGACATTATGGGTAGGGTATAAAGGTTGGACTAGATGACGTATGTCTTTATACAACCTCCAATACTATGTTACTATGTAACTGTTATACAGACATTATGGGTAGGGTAAAAGGTTGGACTAGATGGACGTATGTCTTTATATACCCTCAATACTATGTTACTATAACCGTTATACAGATATTATGGGTAGGGTATAAAGGTTGGACTAGATGGTGTTGTCTTTTATAACCTCCAATACTATGTTACTATGTAACTGTTATACAGACATTATGGTAGGGTATAAAGGTTGGACTAGATGGACGTATGACTATGTCGACCTTTTAATACTATGTTACTATTTAACAGTTGACATTAGGATAGGGTATAAAGGAATGTGCATTGATTATCTTTCTTTGTTTGTATAAATGTTTGACCAATCAGTAGCACTTCCACAAAATGTGGTTGTAATTTAGCCTAATTGGAGTGCTTCCACAATCCTTGTATTGTATTGTATTTATTGGGAGGCTTGGTCAAGCCCCTGTGTTATAGCACCCCCAACACGCCCCTTTAATGTGAGGTCCTATGCCTTTAATATAAAGCACTGGATGGCCTCTTCCTCATTTTTAAAAGCCAAGGCCTGGGGGGAAGTGAGAGCCTGTTATATGATCCATGACTATGATCCGTATTTGTGCATGTTTTGGGTTTCTGCATTGTTGCTTTTTTAGGGCAATAAGGGCTAGGCCACACTGCTGCGTTTTTTTGCGTTTGCGCTTGCTTTTTTTTTTCAGATCAATGAACACGCGGCAACGCACCGAAAACGCGCGTTTTCGGGTGCATGCGACCGTGATTGCAATTTGCGTTCCGCATTTTAAAATCGCATCGCATGCGTTTTTTCATACTTAATGAAAAAACGCATGCGCAAACGCAACGAAATTGCACATGAAATTGCATGCGATTCCGTGTGCGATTGCGTTTGTGTTGCAGTGTGGCCGTGCCCTTAATGAATAATTCTTCTTTCTTATAGAGGAATCTGTGCAGTTATATTTGTTTGGAAATATCTAATCCCTGCCCAGCTATTTGTAATTTTAATGCCCTCTATTCCCATATGGTTTTCAGGATATTCATAAATTAAAATATCTCCCCCAATCCTTTAACTAATTCATGTGACTGTATCTGCATGGTTTATGGAGATACACAACAGTGTAAAGGGCCATAGATTAGATTTCACCCCTCGCTCTATAAATAGCTGCTTTTCAGGCAAACCACGGAGATGCAAGTACAGTAAAAACACAGATCAGGAAGTTTTAAAAGCTTTTTGTTTGTGTTCTAATGTGCAATAAAACTACAGCCACTGTATGGATCAGACCTCACTGTATATTCGGGTATTCGTGTTCACGTACAAAGGGGCTTTCAAGAATAAAAATACACAGGGAGGAATTAACGCAATACAACAAGGGTTAAGGTAATTACTCCCCTTTATGGTCATTCATTTTACCTGATGCATAGTGTGTTTCTTTCATTATTGCTAATATACTACTGAAGTCCAATATAAGTTCAAATTATTCCCTAATCATGATATTTATAAAGGGTGTCTCCACTGGTAAAATATGTTTTTTTGTATTCATTTTTATTGAGAACAGGAGTAAGCAAGGGTGCCCCTACCATGAAGCAAACTGAAACATTTGCTTAGGGCGCGCCCCTGTGGAACACTTAAAAGGCGGCAGTTAAATAAATCCTTCTTCCTGCAATACCGCATTTCAGCACTAGTCCACAGAATCAGTGTTAGTCAGCCCTCCAGTTCGCCGTCAGTGTTAGTCAGTCCACCACACACCGACCTTCACAAGCCCACCCACTTCACAGGAACACCCCTGGAGGTAAACACAGTTCCTTTACCTCCTGTTCTTCAAGAGCATCTGATTGGGGATTTGAAAGGTTTTTAACTCCAGTCAACTGGCCTGCAACTGCACTTTTTGTTTTTTATATCGGATTTGATCAATAAAGTGTTTTACCTTTAAACTTTTATTTTAAACAATTATCGCACTTGTCTGGTCATTTGGTCAGATGTCGTTGGTCTGACCCAGTGGGTTAATAAAGGGCGTGCATCCGAATGGCGACACGTGCTGTGTTTGCCTGAAACACAGACATTAATCACCTGCTCTTTGGTCGGGCTTTGTGGCTGGAATCAAGTCTGTGTACAAAGCTTTGGATAAAAAATTTCTTTCAAAGATCTGGCTTGCATAAAGTTTAATTAAGTTATTAACTATATTTAAGGACATCTATAGTGATGTATTAAAGGTAGATTTACCAGGGGGTAAGAAAGAAAAGTCCTACCTCCTGTTCTGCATAGATGAGCCATGAGCAAAGGCACGCTTGTCTGAATTGGACTGTTTCATTGGTCTTACCCGAGTCCACCGCTTCTCTATGGGTGTGTGACTACATAAGATCGAAGGATTAGACAGTAGAAGCTGTGAGCAGGGGTGCTCCTAGCATGAAGCAAACTGAAACATTTGCTCAGGGCGCCCCTGCAGAATCCTTAAAAGGTGTCAGTTAAAATAAAAATTCTCCTTCCTGAAAACCCATTTCATCATCAGTTCACCAATCAGTGTTAGTCAGCCCACCCAACCCACCTCCACAAGCCACATATGTTCCCTGATGAAACCATGCCCGCTTCACAAGCCGTCCCCCCATCTGCCGATAGTTGGCATTTAAAGTTGTTTCAGTGTCAAATCCTAGAACACCCCTGTCTGTGAATGTGGGCAAGCGGCATCTTTTCTCTTTAGGCAGGAAATGTGGGTATTGCTGAGTAGGTTGGACTAGAAGGACGTTTGTCTTTATTACTAATAGTAAGCAAAATAATGCATCCTACCTGCAGTCCCCTCCTTCTGCGCCAGGCGATACAAACTTATAACAGCTGTACCATGACCTGTATGAACGAGAACCTTCACAAACATACTGAAAAGTGAACCCGGCATTCAAAAAGGACATTCCAGAACTAGGGATGTCCCGATTATAAGGGAATGGAGGATAATATTGGCTATACCTTGGGTAAATAGATCTCCATCGTGGGACGCGCACTGCCATGTAGACTATTTGAGAAGCTGCACTGCTAATTGCTTTAGTGGCTACGTTTGGCCGACGTTCAGACACCTCTTTAATGAATGCCAGGACAGGGAATGTAACGGGACATCAAAACTGCCAGGAAGAGAAACCATACACAGGCCCATGGAAACAATCGGAAACCCAAATGGAAGAACCTTGCGCCGCCGACATTCCGTAGATTTCCATCTTGATGATTATGGGAAGTTCTGGAAGACGGGGGTGACTGACATGGGAAACTGTCATCGATATTGCTGTTAGATTAATCGAATTCGCCGAATCAAATGGAATGTCGTTGTCGTTTGTAGTGGATAACTCTGACTTTGGACATTAGATATATCAACATTAATCGTCTACTCCATCAAATGCTATATAGTGTAGGGTAGCATTAGATCGCCAGTAGATCTCTCGGCAGGCACATGGGTGGCTCTTAAGGACAACTACAGCCCCCGAACAACACTCAGAAGGAAGCAGCAACTTAATATAAAAGCAGTAATCTTCTCCACCTCTCATTTTGATATGGTTTGTTGGGATATTTACCTTTCTAACATGAGGTTTGTGTTTTATTTCCCAGCATTCCAGTATTTCACAGTGTGGTCACTGACCATTATGTTCTTTACACATGCTCAGTCCTAAGCTACTGTGGGAACTTTGTTACATTGGTCACACCCACTAGTACCCTCTAGCCAATCCTTTTATAGGACAGAATAGGCAAGGGGGCATGTGACTAAGGTCAGGTTTTGACACACAGTTATTTTATCCACTTCTTCAGGAGTTACATTTACTTTAATGCCATTAACTGTAGTGGGATTTTACAGTTTATTGGTGTTTAACAGGGGATATTTCCATATTATGGAGAGTAAATTTGGGTTTCTTTTGTTCTATGAGTTTTTCATCTTCAGGTGCATAAAGCCCCCCTCTCATATACGGCACGTTATGAGTAGTAATATGGTAGGGACCATGTGTAGGGTACAATGGTAGGGTATGTGGGTAGGTACATAAAATGGTTGTGGGTATGTGCAATGGTAGGGTACGTGGGTAGGGTACATAAAAGGAATGTGGGTAGGGTACAATGGTAGGGTACGTGGGTAGGGTAAATAAAGGTATGTGGGTAGGATACAATGGTTGGGTACATGGGTAGGGTACATTAAGGGTATGTGGGTAGGTACAATGGTTGGGTACGTGGGTAGGGAACACAAAAGGGTATGTGGGTAGGTACAATGGTAGGGTACAAAAAGGGTATGTGGTAGGGTACGATGGTAGGGTACAAAAGGGTATGGTGGGTAGATACATAAAAGGAATGTAGGTAGGGCACGATGGTAGGGTACGTGGGTAGGGTACGTAAAAGGGTATGTGGTAGGGTCCAATGGTAGGGTAGTGGGTAGGGTACATAAAGGAATGTGGGTAGGGTACGATGGTATTGTACGTGGGTAGGGTACATAAAAGGGTATGTGGATAGGTACAATGGTAGGATACCTAAAAGGAATGTGAGTAGGTAATGATGGTAGGTACATAAAAGGTATGTGGTAGGTACTGGGTAGGGTACATAAGAATCTGGGTAGGGTCAATGGTAGGTATGTGGGTAGGGTACATAAAAGGAATGTGGGTAGGGTACAATGGTTGGATGTGGGGGTAAGGAGCATAAAAGTGTATGTGGGTAGTTGTACTATATAGGGTACATTAAGGGTATGTGGGTAAGGTACATGAATAGGGTAAGGGGGTAGGGTACAATGGTTGGGTACGTGGGTTAGGGTAAACAAAAGGTATGTGGGTAGGTACAATGGTAGGATACATAAAAGAATTGAGTAGGGTACGATGGTAGGGGTCATAAAAGGGTATGTGGGGTAGGGTACGATGGTGGGTACATAAAGGGTATGTGGTGGGTAACTGTGTAGGGTGTGGTAGGGTACACAAAGGGTATGTGGGTAAGGTACAATGGTAGGATACATATAAGGAGAGTGTAGGGTAAATGGTTGGTTACGTGAGTTATGTACATAAAAGGAATGGGTAGGGTCTGGGTAGGGGTACTAAAAGGGTATGTGGGTAGGGTACACATGGTAGGGGTACTGGGTAGGGTAAACTAAAAGGAATGTGGGTAGGGTACGATGGTATGGTACGTGGGTAGGGTACACAAAGGTATGTGGGTAAGGTACAATGGTAGGATACATAAAGGAAGGTGAGTAGGGTATGTGGTAGGTACATAAAAGGTATGTGGGTAGGGTACTAAGGAATGGGTAGGGTCAATGTAGGGTACGAGTAGTGTAATAAAAATGGGTAGGGTATGTGGGTAGGTACATAAAAGGGAATGGGCAGAGTACAATGGTTGGGTGTGGGGGTTAGTCATAAAAGTGTATGTGGGTAGGGTACATGAATAGGGTTCATAAAAGGGTATGTGGGTAAGGTACATGAATGTAAGGGGGTAGGGTACATAAAAGGGTATGTGGGTAGGGTACATGATAGGGTAAGGGGGTAGGGTACATAAAGGGTATGTGGGTAGGGTACATAAAAGGGTTGTGGGTAGGGTACATTAAGGGTATATGGGTAGGTGCATGAATGGGTATATTAAGGGTATTGGGTAGGGTGCATGAATAGGGTACGTGGGTAGGGTACATTAAGGGTATGTGGGTAGGGTGCATGAATAACTGGGTAGGGTAATTAAGGAGTGGTGGTAGGGTGCATGAATAGGTATGTGGGTAGGGTACATTAAGGGTATGTGGTAGGGTGCATGATAGGGTACGGTGGGTAGGGTCTTAGGGTATGTGGGGTAGGGTGCATGAATAGGGTACATGGTAGGGTACATTAAGGGTATGTGGGTAGGGTACATTAAGGGTATGTGGGTAGGGGTGCATGAATAGGTACGTGGTAGTCAATAGGGTATGGGGTAGGGTACATGATTGGGTAGTTGGGTGTAGGGTACATTAAGGGTATGTGGGTAGGGTGCATGAATAGGGTACTTGGTAGGGTACATTAAGGGTATGTGGGTAGGGTACATTAAGGGTATGGTGGTAGGGTACATGAATAGGGTATGTGGGTAGGGTACATTAGGGTAATGTGGGGGGGTGCATGATTAGGGTACGTGGGTAGGTAACATTAAAAGGGGTACTGTGGTAGGGGCAGATAGGGTAACTTTGGTAGGTACATTAAGGGTATGTGGTAGGTACATGAATATGTACGTGGGTAGGGTACATAAGGGTAATGTGGGTAGGGTGCAATGAATAGGGTACTTGGGTAGGGTCACTAAGGGTATGTGGGTAGGGTGCATGAATGGGTTTGGTAGGGTACATTAAGGTATGTGGGTAGGGTACATGAAAGGGTACGTGGGTAGTGTACATTAGGGTATGTGGGTAGGGTGCATGAATAGGGTACTTGGGTAGGGTACATTAAGGGTATGTGGTAGGTGCAGAATAGGGTACTTGGGTAGGAATATAGTTAAGATGTGTTGAGAGATACAGTTCATAACAGCAGGTAATAAATATATTTCTTTCTATACAGTAATAATCATTTACCTCCATTCCTGGTGATAATTACAGAATTTGCACTGGATTTCTACAGAAATAAAAGATTTTAGAGCATCGAAAATTTTTCAAAACTCAACTGGACCTCTCAGAAGATAAAAAACTGCAACCCTGGCAATAGAAGGGTTAACATTGAGTGTGGGACAATGTCACTATAAAGAGACCGTGGTTGGTGTTATTCACACGGACCCAGAACTTACAGAGTGCAGGACGTCTACGCCGGATGGTAAAACCCGGTAAGTTCCTCAGCCCAAGGCACCCAACATCTGTCCAAGGCCTGAATGCTTCCATGTTTATTCACATGTTTGGGTCCCTTTCCACCTTGAAATCCTATGAGATTTAGTGTTCCAACTGCACAGACTTTCTATGTTAACTTGTACTTTAAACTTGGTCTCCATGAAACCATTAATTAAATAGCAGATTCTTCTATTTACCCCCATGCGTGTAGGATTTCATTCATTCATTCATCGTACTGATGAAATTCCCTTCCGTTCATATAAAATCACTTCTCCTACTGGCACATAAGGGACATAATATATCGTAATAAGAATCACCAGGGGGAGCTACCGGGGGCCAGGGGCCCAGCTTCTTAATTTTTCTATCATGATATAGCCTCTTCCCAGAAAACCACTGTGGATGAAGCACAGTAGGGACCCAGTGATCCCTGGTTACGCCACTGCAAGAAGGATGTTCTGTACCCAATAAGCTATACCCTCATTCTGTCTGTCTAGGAAACAATATGGCAGCCCCACCCATATGTATAAAATTACAAGAAGGAATGTCTGTACACACATAAAGCTATACCCTCATTCTGTACTGTCTAAGGGAAACAATATGGCAGCTCCCCCCCTAGTATAAATATAATATAACAGAGAAGGAATGTTCTGTACACACAATAGCTATACCCTCATACTGTACTGTCTAAGGGAAACACTATGGCAGCTCCCACCCATATGTATAAATATAACAGAGAAGGAATGTTCTGTACATACAATAAGCTAACCCTCATACTGTACTGTCTAGGGAACAATATGGCAGCTCCCACCCATAATATATATACAGAGAAGGTAATTCTGACATACAATAAGCTATACCCTCATTCTGTACTGTCTAAGGTAAAACATATGGCAGCTCCCACCCATCTATAAATATACAAGAAGGAATGTTCTGTACACACAATAAGCTATACCTCATACTGTACTGTCTAAGGGAAACAATATGGCAGCTCCCACCCATATGTATAATATACAGAGAAGGCATGTTCTGTAAACAAACATAAGCTATACCCCACATTCTGTACTGTCAAGGAAACAATATGGCAGCTCCCACCCATATTTATAAATATACAGAGAAGGAATGTTCTGTACACACAATAAGCTATACCCTCATACTGTACTGTCTAAGGGAAACAATATGGCAGCTCCCACCCATATGATAAATATACAGAGAAGGAATGTTCTTACACACAATAAGCTATACCCTCATACTGTACTGTCTAAGGGAAACAATAGGGCAGCTCCCACCCATATTATAAATATACAGAGGAAGAATGTCTGTACACCACAATAAGCTATACCCTCAACTGTACTGCTAAGGGAAACAATATGGCAGCTCACCCATAGTGTATAAATATACAGAGAGGAATGTTCTGTACACACAATAAGCTATACCCTCATACTGTGTACCTGTCTAGAAACAATATGGCAGCTCCCACCCATATGTTAAATATACAAAGAAGGAATGTTCTGTACACCAATAAGCTTACCCTCATACTGTACTGTCTAAGGGAAACAATATGGCAGCTCCCACCCATATGTTATAAATATACAGAGAAGGAATGTTTCTGTACTACAATAAGCTATACCCTCATACTGTACTGTCTAAGGGAACCAATATGGCAGCTTCCCACCCATATGTATAATATACAGAGAAGGAAGTTCTGTTACATACAATAAGCTATACCCTCATACGTAACTGTCTAAGGGAAACACTATGGCAGCTCCCACCCATATGTATAATATAAATATACAGAGAAGAATGTTCTGTACACACATAAGCTATCACCTCATACTGTACTGCTCAGGGAAACAATATGGCAGCTCCCACCCCATATGTATAAATATAAATATCCAGAGAAGATTTCTGTACATACAATAAGCTATACCCTCATAACTGTACTGTCTAAGGAAACATATGGCAGCTCTCACCCATATGTATAAATATACAGAGAAGGAATGTTCTGTACACAATAAGCTATACCTCATACTGTACTGTCTAGGGAAAAACATATGGCAGTCCCACCCATATGTATAAATATACATATACAGAGAAGGAATGTTTCTGTACATACAATAAGCTATACCCATTACTGTACTGTCTAAGGGAAACATCATGGGCAGCTCCCACCACATATGTATAAATATAAATTACGGAGAAGGAATATTCTGTACACACAAAAAGCTATACCTCATTCTGTACTGTCTAAGGGAAACATATGGCAGCTCCCACCCATATGTATAAATATAAATATACAGAGAGAATGTTTCTTAATACAATAAGCTTAACCCTCATACTGTACTGTCTAAGGAAACAATATGGCAGCTCCCACCCATATGTATAAATATAAATATCAGAGATTGTTCTGTACACAACATAAGCTATACCCTCATACTTACTGTCTAAGGAAACAACATGGAGCTCCCACCCATTGTAAATATACAGAGAAGGAATGTTTTGTACCACATAAGCTATACCCTCATACTTACTGTCTAAAGGGAAACAATATGGCACTCCCACCCATATGTATAAATACAGAGAAGGAATGTTCTGTACACACAATAAGCTATACCCTCTACTGTACTGTCTAAGGGAAACAATATGGCAGCTCCACCCATATGTATAAATATACCGAGAAGGAATGTTCTGTACACACAATAAGCTATACCCTCATACTGTACTGTCTAAGGGAAACATATGGCAGCTCCCACCCATATGTATAAATATACAAGCAAGGAATGTTCTGTACATACAATAAGCTATACCCTCATACTGTACTGTCTAAGGGAAACAATAGGCAGCTCCCACCATATGTATAAATATACAGAGAGAATGTTCTGTACATACAATAAGCTAATACCCTCATACTGTACTGTCTAAGAACAATATGGCAGCTCCCACCCATATGTAATAATATAAATATAAGCAGAAAGGAATGTTCTGTACACCAATAAGCTATACCCATACTGTACTGTCTAAGGGAAACAATATGGCAGCTCCCACCCATATGTATAAATATAAATATACAGAAAAGGATGTCCTGTGAACACAATAAGCTATACCCTCATACTGTACTGTCTAAGGAATCAATATGGCAGCTCCCACCCATATTTTAAATATACAGAGAAGAAATGTTCTAGTCATCATTTGGATAATGACTGGAGGCTCACCTAACAGTAGCTGCTGACCCTCAAGCCCTCCTATTCCCTAGACACCAACTTGCCCACAGTGACTGGTACATAACAATTTACCCACTAAGATTGGTACCTACAAGTTTCCCACAGTGACTGGTACTACAAGTTACCCACATAGATCGGTACCTACAAGTTGCCCACAGTGAATGGTACATGCAAATACCTCCAGTGACTGGTATAACAAGTTGCTCCACAGGGACAGGTACATACAAGTTACTTACGTGACTGTACATAAAAGTTGCCCACAGTGACTGGTATATATAATTGTTCCCATAGTGACTGTTACATACAAGTTGCCCACATTGACTGGTACATACATGTTGCCCCATCTCTGGACATACCAGTGTTCTTACAGTGACTGGTAATACAAGTTGCCCACAGTGACTAACATACAAGTTGCCCCCTTGACAAGTACCCACAGTTGCCCGCAGAGACTGGTACATACCAGTTCCCACCATGACAGTACTAACAACATGACTGTTAGATACAAGTTACACCAGAGACTTTAGATACAAGTTGCCCACAGTTGACTGGTATATATAAGTCGCTCATAGTGACTGTTACATACAAGTGCCCACAGTGACTGGTACATACATGTTGCCACAGTGAATGGTACATACAGTTGCCCACCGTGAACGGTAATACAAGTTTCCCAGAGAGACTGGTACATACAAGTTGCCCACAGAGACTGGTACTACAAGTTGCCCACAGAGACTGGTACATACAAGTTGCCCACCATGACAGGTACATACATACTCACAGTGACTGTTAGATACAAGTTGCCCACAGTGACAGGTACATTACAAGGGGCCCATGACTTGTACATACAAGTTGCTTACCGTGAACTTTCTGATACAGTGGCATAATTAGGAATCATTTTCTATAACTATATAGAAAGGACATTTGAAAGTTTAACTCTCCTTTAGAAACGGCAGTGAGTAGCCCACAGGAACCCGCAGTCTGTGTGACCGTTTATCAGATTTACCTCCCCAATGAAGGTAAAAAGAGAATCAAAGAGAAAAAGAAGTAAAATTGTAACACACGGGTAGGAAATGGAAACATTGTATCTATCGTAAGGTTTCCATCATCCCACCCGCACCTGCGTTAACAAATCACACGCAAGGACTGTGATAAGCACCTACAGTCACTAAGGACGAGAGGGTCCCTTGGGTCCCTGCGGTTTGGGGGCCCGAACCAGTTTTGCAGATTACCTGCTGATTGTAGAACCCTCTTAATAAAATGTAATTAGCAGGCCGCACGATTACACACGTGGGCATTTAAACTGCATTACTGCATGTGTTTTTGAAAGCGTCCTTTGATTATTCGTTTTTTTTGCATGTAATAATATTCACTATAGTGATGGGGTTACTACCTGAGGTGGGTGGAGGATCGACTGTAGGGAGGAGGGACTGAATGCTAGGGGTGTATTTTAGGTCATCAGGTATGTTTCTTACCTGTGTGGGTATCCAGAATGATGGCCGGAAGACTGGCAAAACGCGTTGATGTGACCACAGCAGGAAATTCATTAAGGTATGTCCACCCCTTAAAACTGTTTTTTTTGATATAGCATTCCCCCTGTCCCCCCAGCCCCAACCGCTATGTTTTTATTTGTTGAAAGTTCCCCAAACTCTACTTACCTCCCTCTTTCCCCCGCCGCGCTGCCGGCCCTCTGCTTGCGAGAAATGCAGCAAGAGGGGCGGGACCGGCAGTCACGTCTTGATTGGCTGAGCGGCACCAATCACGGACGCGGCTGCTGGCCATTCAGTGCAACGGAGGAAAGAGGGGGAGGTAAGTAATGTTCGGGGCACTTTCTAAAATAAAAATGTAGCGGTTGGGGCTGGGGACCAGGGGGATTATATAATAAAGGGATTTACACTAGGGGGAGGGAATCCTTAGAGGGGGAGAGGGAGGGGGAGGGGAGGGGAAAAGGGCTGCAGTAACCGCATGCCAACTTCTCCCGGAGCCAGGTAGGAGGCAGAGTCCTATATGGACCGTGCTATCCTCCTGGTGGGCAGTTTATTGGGACTTTGGGGGGACTACAGGAGAACCCTATGGAGCTGGGATGTGAGGTAAGGATTAAACTACACTACATGATGGGGCCAGTAGTGAGGAGGATTATAGTTTTGGGGGGTGGACATGCCCTTTAAAAGTTCTTACCGTTAAAAATGGTGCTAATTTTTTCCAACCATCAGATGTTCTTTCAATGTTAAATATGATCTGATTGGTTGGGGCAAAATTAGCACCATTTTAAACTTTTATTAAATAGCCCTGTTGTTGGTAATAGATTGGTGTTTACGACTGAGTGTTCAGATGTAACTAGAAAGGAAAGTTTATAAAACTTTGAATTTGGCTTGAAGGGCTGCATTGTGGAAGGAATATGTGTGTTTGCAGCAGATTTTAAAACTCATAATGGAATGATGAGTTTGTAGTGAACGCTTGTTTGGAACAAAAAAACTTTAGTGTGTACCCAGCCCAAAGTGGTGATAATTCTGTCCAATCAATCAGAAAGCTAACATCTGATTGGTTAGGGCAAAATTACCCCCATTTTCATGTAAGAACTTTTATTGAATCCTTTGTATCTTTTGATGATTGGTCAAAATTTGTTTTTTTGACTTTAGTTACCCTTAATTGGCCATAGTATCTGTCTAACGGTTACATAGTAACATAGTATTGGAGGTTGTATAAAGACATACGTCCATCTAGTCCAACCTTTATACCCTACCCATAATGTCTGTATAACAGTTACAAGTAAAATGAGTTAGTATGGAGGGTTTTGTATAAAAGACATTTTTTTTTAACGGGGGGGGGGGGGGTCTCCTCATCTAGTCAACCTTATACCCTACCCCATAATGTCTGTATTTTATAACAGTTGTACTAGTAACAAGAATTGGAAGTTTGTTTGTATATAAAGATTTATAAACAGTTATAACATGATTGATTGATATATAAAGACATACGTCCATCTAGTCCAACCTTTATACCCTACCCATAATGTCTGTATAACAGTTAAATAGTAACATAGTATTGGAGGTCGACTATGGTCATGCGTCCATCTAGTCCAACCTTTTTTTAGCCTACTCATGAGCTCTACCTAACACTTGTCCAGAGGAAGGAACAAAAAAAATGATAAAACTTTTTTTCTTCTAATGCTAAAGAATGTCCACAAGTCCTGTGAAAAAAAACAAACAAAAAACATACCCTCCAACATTACCCCTTTCTCCCCTATTTAAATGATATTTATACTAAAAAATTAACTGTTTAAAAATGGAAAGTACCTGGGGCAGGGGGGTCGGATTGATTATTCCTACCTCCTTATATAATTTCGTTGAGGAGCTACAGCATGTACAGTTTTCATTTGCCAGGTTAGTCCTGGACTATTCCTGTATTAAAGATAGGGCTGAAGCCAGGAGGAAGACTGGCAGAAGCAGTTTTCTTTGGGCTGGTGCTCCACACAGAAACAATATTGGGAGGTAGGGATAACCTGTCCTATATCCCTGTCCAAGTACTTTTCATTTTAACTGTATTTTAAATAAACTTTATACACATAATAGTTTTCCTGTAAATGGGAGTGTTGGAGAACATGGGGGGTTGTAGGGAATATGAAAATTTAGAATAATAATAATTATAATAATAATAATGATAATAAATAATAATAATAATAATAATATAATAATGATAATATAATAATATAATGATAATATAATCATCATCATTATAATAATAATAATATAATAACAATAATAATAATAATAATAATAATATAATACAATAATAATGATGCTAATTATATAATATAATAATGATAATAATACTAATATAATAATAATAATAATAATAATAATATAATAATAATAATGATGATAATAATGATAATAATATAATGATAATAATAATAATGATAATAATAATAATATAATGATAATAATAATAAAGATGATAATAATAATAATAATATTGATAATAATAATATTGATAATATTAATATAACAATAATAATAACAATAATAATATAATGCTAATAATAATAATAATAATATAATGCTAATAATAATATAATGATAATAATAGTAATAATAATAATAATATAATGCTAATAATAATAATGATAATAATATAATGATAATAGTAATAATAATAATAATAATAATATAATGATAATAATAGTAATAATAATAATTCTAATAGTAATATTATGCTAATAATAATAGTAATAATAATAATACTAATAATATAATAATAATAATAGTAATAATAATATAATCATAATAAAAATAATAATTTAATGCTAATAATAACAGTAATACTAATAATATAATGCTAATAATAATATAATACTACTAATAATAATGCTAATAATAATATAATGATAATATAAATATAATGATAATAATAATATAATTGATAATAATAATATAATTGATAATAATAATTATAATATAATAATTAGCTTTGTTTCCCATTAATGTAAATCTTCATACCTTTTAACCTCATATTATTTTATTTCCTCCCACAGTCCCCACCCACCCTGTTGTAATGGGTGTCGGGGGGGGGGGGGGGGGGGACAGGAAATAATAAAACATCTTCCTATCATTTCATCTCCGAAAATGGCCGCGCTGGTTCAGTTTTGCGTTCCACGCCTTAATCCTCACCGGACGCACGTGACCTCCCTAGAGCGGAAACGGCAGTGACGTAGATTTTGTGCGCCTTCTTGGATAACCGACTGTGCGGAGTCCTCGGGTGGCTGCTAAGGAAAGGCGGCAAGATGGCAGGGAAGAGCGGGGAGGAGAAGATGAAGGAGATGGAGGCGGAAATGGCTCTGTGAGTAACTGCCCAGTGTGTGTGGGGCCAAAGGGGATGTCTGGAGTTGTAGTTTGGAAGCAGCTTCAGTTGTGCAGGTTGGAAATGGCTGCAGACTGGGTTACAGGGTCTAAGAGCAAACCCCTTTAAGGAGCACATCCCTTTAATAGTTCCCCAGTAGTGACAGATTAGCCAATCATTGTTATGGTGATAAATTAAAGGGGAAGAGAATGTCCATTTCTATAAAACTGTAACCGACGATTAAAGGAGAGTTATCATGTATATAAAGTTTATTTAAAATACAGTTAAACTGGAAAGTACTTGGACAGGGATATAGGACAGGTTATCCCTACCTCCCAATATTGTGTCTGTGAGGAGCATCAGCCCAAAGAAAACTGATTCTGCCAGTCTTCCTCTTTGCTTCAGCACTATCTTTAATACAGGAATAGTCAAGGACTAACCTGGCAAATGAAAACTGTACGTGCTGTATCTCCTCAACAAAAAGATATTGTGAGGTAGGAATAATCAATCCGACCCCCCTTGCCCCAGGTACTTTTCATTTCTAATTAATTTTTAGAGTATAGTTATACTTTAATATTCCACATCTCCATGTGGGGCTGTGTGAGCATGCTCATCCCACTGGGAACCAACAATACTTCATTTGAACAGAATTGAGAATGAGTTTTATCTATACATGGTTGAGTAGGACACAGCTCACTGGGATAGATGTATATATGAATTCCAGTAACCCCACTGTTGCCCATGTGCAACCACATGTCTACATGTTTTGAATCTGGTTTATTACTTATTTTAGGGGTTGCGATGGTCCTGGTGTATATACCCTGGGCATTTCACGGTGTTCCACCCCTTCCCTCAGGGGAGGAGGGTTTGTCCCACGATCTTCTCTGGGCTAGCACATCAAACATTTGACTTTAATGTGCAGGTGCACAACTCACCCGCTCGTATGGGTGGTCCAGGTGCTTGAACACCCTGATCCCGTCGCTTGGTCCTTGCATTGTCAGCTCTGCAGAGGTTCTGATAGGGTCTCCACACTCCAACTTAAACACTCAGCACACCTGTATCGCTGATTAAAAAGAAGCTTTTATTACATTAACTTAAAATAGATAGATGTGTCCATTTTAAGATAATGTAATACAAGTTATTTTTTAATTGAAGATAACCGCGTGCTGGGCGTTTAAGTGCAGATACCCTATTAGAACCTTTGCAGCACATCTACATACAACAAGGAGGGAGCCTGCACAACTGACTGGTCACCTATAACAACTTGGGAGAATATAATACAACATTCTAATATAGTCAAAGGTATTGAGAAGGCCTTGTGTTGTATGTGGAAGTGGCTTTAGTTACAATGTCAATAAAAAAATGTTAAATATTATCAGGCGTGGAGTGCTGATCCTGAGGATATAATCTGCTTGTGATGTTATGCAATGATCCATATGGGGTATGATTTGGGCCAAACTGGGGAAAACTCTTCTAGCCGTAAAGGGGCTGTGGAAAGAATATCCACAATCCAATAGGGAGAAGGTAAGTCACACATGTAGTTAATCTCTAGGGAGAATAGCCTGTGTGTGATCTGCTTTAAGCTGGCCATACACATGCGATTCCACAGCATGTGTGTCGACAGATCACATTGGTATCTGATCACATTGGTATCTGTCTGCACACATGCTGTGGTAACAGTACTCGGCTGTGTGGCTATACACAGTTTGATCGGATCAGCTCCCTCTACTTCAAGTAAAGGGAACCGATACCAACCAACAGAAATTTTCCGTCATTCCCGATCGACCGGAGTGCTGTCTGTGGTCATTCATTGGCACTCTGATCTGTCGGGAACAGCCCCTACACAATAACGATAATAGGTAAATCCCATCATTCCCCGACGGGATTTACCCATTATCGTTTGTATGTATAGCAACCTTTACTGTCCTTAATATTGTATTTATTTCTTATATAATGTTGACCAAATTCCACAACACATTACAATAAGTTTATTTAATTACCCCTGCCCTGAAGAGCTTACAATCTAACTTCCCTATTATGTATTCATAGCCAATTCACAGGAAGGAAACCCAGGCAAGTAAAAGGAAAACATAGTGGACATTGCATTGTGCTTAAAAGTGTATTGTCTTGTTTATATGTGTAGTTTGTTTGGTCTGGAGTATGGTGGCACCTCGATAATCGGAACAATTTCACATTGTGCGCCTATATCCAATAGAACTCCCCGGGGTGAATATGCACATATAGACAGCAGGATGCACTACTCCCATATCGGGATAAAATCCATATTTTTATATAAGTATATGAAACATGTAATGCCTGGCGTGTTTCCTGGATAAAACCACTTCCTCAAATGTAAAGTTTAATATACCTGTATATTCTTTTTAGGTTTGAGCAGGAAGTTTTGGGTGCTCCGGTGGCACTTCCTCCTATAGAGCCAGTTCCTTTGACAATCCAAGCCTTACCTATGATTCGCCCAATTATTGCTACAAACACCTACAGCCAGGTAATAAATATGGATGGAATAGTGAATTGACTGATTTACATCAAACCTGAAAGTTGGTTTCTTTTCTGCAGATATCTGGATTTGGAAACTAAAACTCCCAGCATGCTTTAGTTTCTGGGAGTTGTAGTTTTCAAAAATATTCAGTGGCAAGGAATTGGGGGTTACTGTATGTGATTACTGCCCCCTCCCCCACTTCAGTGTTACAGTACCTTGCCTGGACAGTCTTCAGGTAAGGTACTTCAGTGTGCAATCTGGCAGTCGCTCACTACGCATCTGCCCACTTGACGTCACTACTCGGTGCCAGGAAGTGAGACAGTCAGCCAGCAGATGCGGAGCCAGCAGCAGCCGGATGACTGACTTGCGTTTAAGCCGAGGGTTCGGTTTTTGGCAATTTTTTGAGTCTGAAAAACTCGAGTACTTATACTCGAGTATATACGGTAGTTAATATTGGAACTCCTGGGTAAGCAGATGCTGTCCCGATCATGCTCCTATCTTTTGCGCATGCGTGCCTGTAATAAAGATAGGAGCGTAATCGGGACAGCACGGTGATTAGTGAAACGGAAATAAACAGCGAATGGGACACAGAGTAAAAGGATAACTTTGGGTGGGTAATCCCTACCTCCCAATATTGTTTCTGTGGGAGAACTGATTCTGCCAGTCTTCCTCCTGGTTTCAGCACTATCTTTAATAGAGGAATAGTCCAGGACTAACCTGGCAAATGAAAACTGTACGTGCTGGAAGCTTCTCAACAAAATGATATTGGGAGGTAGGAATAATCAATCCGACTTCCCTGCCACAGGTACTTTCCATTTTTAAAAAGTGAAATGAGTATAGTTATCCTTTAATTCATTGGGAAGTAAGTTGTGAACTTTGTCTTGTACTAAGGCAGAGTGAGAATTTGTCATTAGCCATATTTCCTTTGGCAGGCCATACACTAACAATTGCATGGTTTGTGTCTAACTCTGGTAATACACTGACCCAATGTTATGCTGATTCACCGTTCCATCCGCTGTAACGTCAACACGGTGACGGTTCTTACCATTGGACCTTCCTTTAGTGTTCTCCGCTCCAGATCATGGTTTGTGATCAACATTACGCCCAAAACAATTGGCCCCGGCAGTTTTCTGAGTGTCGGAAGGTCATAACTGGGTGTGTGTCCGGCTTTATTCCCATGTTTGGTTTACCTGTAGCTCATGTATATTCATTGTTTATCCTAATCTGTAACACTTCATACAGGTGCAGCAGAGTCTGGATGCGAGAGCAGCAGCTGCGGCCAGTATTGTGGCTCCTATTATAGTCCCGCCAGTTCCGTTTGTTGGACCAGGTATATCTTACAACCTTATGCTCGGTTATGATTTTATTTCAGTGTAATGGATTGAAAAATAAAAGAGGAATTTATAAATTAGATATTTTTTTTGTTACGTGGGTGAAACATTTATTTTGGTTAATAAGATCAATTTCAATCCTATAAATCTAAAATTCAAGGCCCTATTAATTCAATTGAACTATCGGAGAGAAGCCAACTCCCCCATATAGACCACACCCCTTTAATTGTAACCCCCCTCGCCCATGTGCATTACGTTATGGAAATCTGCATTAAAACACTATAGGCCTGTAAAGCTAGGTACACACGGAGGATGGACTGTCGGTTGCGGAAAAAGCAGCCGAGTCCGTCTGTTACCACGATCGAAATGTCGGTTAGTCGGCCCGAAATATTGTATCGTGTGTACCTAGCTTAAGCTGTTCAGCCATGGACAGTGCTAGAAATCAATCGACAGAAATTACCCGTTATGTTAATGTTTTTCACTTGATGAAGGTGCCAGTCAGCAACTGTCTGTTCCACTGAGACATCTTATTGTTGTGACTATTTATTGTCACCTGTGGGTCATGAATCAGACAAGCGCTTGTGATGTTACAGTGGTTTTCCTGCTTGAAAAGCCCAACGGCTTGTAACCAGCTACCAGACATTGTGATAATTTAAAGGAGAACTAAACTTCGTTTTTTCAGATCCTAATGTGAAAGTTTTTCTCCCCAGAATACCTACACGTTGAAAGATTTTTCTCTAGTTATTTGCATTTAGTAGATATAAGTAATAGATTCTCTAACAAAGGAGGCTTCCATGTTGTTGCCAGTACAACTCATAGCCCATGTTGGCTTCAAAGAGCCACGCCCCCTGACCCCAGGATTCACTTGGCGCACCATGTAAATGCTGTGTGTTTAGGAACAAACAGACCAAGAAGTCACAAGTTCTAATCCCCTAGTTTACTTATGAAACAATATAACAGTCTACTGCCTGAGTTTAGTGCTTTTTTTGTTTGTTTCCATGTTTCTAGAAAAATATGAAGTTTCTACATATGTACAAACTTTATATATAGCAGCTCTGTTGTTTATGTGCCAACCAGCGTAAATTGCTGACAGTCTTTCTGTAGCAATACAAAATAGTGAACTGATTTTACTTGCATTTACTTCTATCGATTGAGAGTTCACCTGTGGCGTGTTCTGCTAAAGTGCTGGGTTAGGAAAAAAATCAGACTATTGGGACACAGGTTTGATTCCCCATGTTCCCTTTCTGAGTTTTTATTATGTGTCTAGCAAAAGATAAAGACTCTACATGTACTGGTCTTACTTATTATCCCATGGGCATGAGGTAGAAAGCTTTGTTTTTAGAAAGACACAGAATAGAAGGTTGCTGGTTCGATTCCCCATACTTACTTTTATTTTTTGCTGAAATGTTCTGTTTGTTTCATCCATGCTAGCAAAGACATACACTGCAAATATTAGTTTTCTTTTTTGTATGAAAAGCATAGAAATTTATCATTGTTAGGGACAGGAGTATTTCTAATGTGTTGACACAAAAACTGCACTGATATCTGTGTTCTGTGTCAGAGGGAGGGATCTCTGAGCTGTAACAGGATTGGCTGTCAGCTTCCAGGAAGCAAGACTGCAGTTTCCTGTGAAGTGTCCGGCTCACACTTAGCTGGGTGTTCCCAGATAAGGTGAATTATGGGAGCTGATCCTTAGTGTACACAGGTTATTTTCATAAATCACCCAGCATGCACAGCAAAGGGAGACATGAGACCCAGCTTGTTGTGTGTTTGTGAATGTGCTCTGTCTATTGAGACAATGTTGTCTTGGGACTTTAGTTCTCCTTTAACTAATGGAAGGTCTCTCGTTACAAAGAAAAATAGTATTGGAGGTTGTATAAAGACATATTTACAGACACCCTGGTCATTCCCAGTGTAACACACACACACTATTATTTACAGACCCCTGGTCATTCCCATGTGTAACACACACCTTATTATTTACAGACCCCTGGTCTGTCCCTATGTACACACACACTTATTATTTACGACCCCTGGTCATTCCAGTGTAACACACCACTTATTATTTAACGACCCCTGGTCATTCCCAGTGACATACCCACACTTATTATTTACAGACCCCTGGTCATTCCCAGTAACACACACACTTATTATTTCAGCCCCCTGGTCATTCCGAGTAACACACACCATCTTATTTACAGACCCTGGTCATCCCATGTGTAACACCACACACTTATTATTTACAGACCCTGGTCATTCCATGTAACAACACACTTATTTTTACAGACCCCTGTCGTCTCCCAGTGTAACACACACACTTATTATTTACAGACCCTGGTCATTCCGTGTACACACACACTTATTATTTACAGACCCCTGGTCATTCCCATGGTAACACCCACCTTATTATTTACAGACCCCTGGTCATTCCCAGTGTAACACACACACACTTCTTATTTTACAAGACCCCTGGTCATTCCTGTGTAACACACCACATTATTACAGACCTGTCCTTCCCAGTGTAACACACACTTATTATTTACAGACCCCTGGTCATTCCCAAACTCTCATGTGTCATTCACACACCACATATTATTTACAGACCCCTGGTCATTCCCTGTAACACACACACTTATTATTTACAGACCCGGTCATTCCCAGTGTAACACACACACTTATTTACAGACCCCTGGTCATTCCCCGTTAACACACACACACTTATTATTTACAGACCCCTGGTCATTCCATTGTAACACACACACTTTATTTACAAGACCCCTGGTCATTCCTTGTGTAAACACACACCTTATTATTTACAGACCCGTCATTCCCGTGTAACACACCCTTATTATTTACAGACCCCTGGTCATTCCCAGTGTAACACACACTTATCTTTTACTACCCCTGGCATTCCCATTGTAACACCACACTTTTCTTTCGACCCCTGGTCATTCCCAGTGTAACACACAACACTTATTATTTACAGACCCCTGGTCATTCCCAGTGTAACACACACACTTATTATTTACAGACCCCTTGGTCATTCCCAGTGTACACACACACTTATTATTTACATAACCCCTGGTCATTCCCAGTGTAACACACACACTTTTATTTACAGAACCCCTGGTCATTCCAGTGTAACACCAACCACACTTATTTTTTACAGACCCCTGGTCATTCCCAGTGTAACCACACACTTATTATTTACAGACCCCTGGTCATTCCCAGTGTAACACACACACTTATGATTTACATACCCCTGGTCATTCCCATGTAACCCACCACTTTATTTACAGACCCCTGGTCATTCCCAGTGTACACACACACTTATTAGTTTACAGACCCCTGTTCATTCCCAGTTGTAACACACACACTTATTATTTACAGACCCCTGGTCATTCCCAGTGTAACCCACACCGCGGTATTATTTACAGACACCTGGTCATTCCCATTGTAACACCACACACTTATTATTTACAGACCCTGTGTCATTCCCAGTGTACACACCACACTTATATTTACAGACCCCTGGTCCTGTCCCCGTGTACACACACAACTTATTTTTACAGACCCCTGGTCATTCCCCAGTGTCACACACACTTATTATTTACAACCCCTGTCATTCCCAGTGTAACACACACACTTATTATTTACAGACCCCTGGTCATTCCCATGGAACACACCACACCACCTTATATATTTACAGACCCCTGGTCATCCCAGTGTAACCACACACCTTATTATTTACAGACCCCTGTCATATCCCAGTGTAACACACACACTTATTATTTACAGACCCCTGGTCATTCCCAGTGAACACACACACTTATTATTACAGACCCCTGGTCATTCCCAGTGTAACACACACCACCTTATTATTTACAGACCCCTGGTCATCCCAGTGTAACCCACACACATTATTATTTACAGACCCCGGTCATTCCCCATTGTAACACACACCACTTATATTTACAGACCCCTGGTCCCTTCCCAGTGTAACACCACACTTATTTATTACAGACCCCTGTCATTCCAGTGTAACACACACCTTATTATTTACGACCCCGGTCCATTCCCGTGTACACACACACTTATTATTTACAGACCCCTGGTCATTCCCAGTGTAACA
Organism: Hymenochirus boettgeri; assembly: GCA_019447015.1. NCBI lineage: Eukaryota > Metazoa > Chordata > Amphibia > Anura > Pipidae > Hymenochirus > Hymenochirus boettgeri. The sequence goes on from CM033475.1 coordinate 240,221,650, forward strand.
CCACACTTATTATTTACAGACCCCTGGTCATTCCAGTGTAACACACACACTTATTATTTACAGACCCCTGGTCATTCCCATGGAACACACACACTTATTATTTTACAGACCCCTGGTCATTCCCCAGTGTAACACCACACTTATTATTACAGACCCCTGTCCATTCCCAGTGTAACACACACCCTATTATTTTTACGAACCCCTGTTCATTCCCAGTGTACACACACACTATATTTACAGCCCCTGGTCATTCCAGTGTACACCCACACTATTATTTACAACCCCGTCATTCCCAGTGTAACACACACACTATTATTTACAGACCCCGGTCATTCCCAGTGTAACACACCCACTTATTATTTACAGACCCATGGTCATTCCCAGTGTAACACACACACTTATTATTTAACAGACCCCTGGCATTCCAGTGTACACACACACTTATTATTTAAGACCACCCCTGGTCATTCCGTGTAACCACCACACTTATTATTACAACCCCTGTGTCATTCCCAGTGTACCACACACACTTATTATTTACAGACCCCTGTCTTCCCGTGTAACAACACACTTATTATTTACAGACCCTGGTCATTCCCAGTGTCACACACCACACTTATATTTACAGACCCTGGTCCATTCCCTGGCGTAACACACACACTTATTATTTACAGACCCCTGGTCATTCCCTGTGTACCACACCACCCTTATTATTTTACAGACCCCTTGTCATTCCCTGTGTACCACATTACTCTTTATGTGTACAGACCCTGGTCATTCCCACTGTCACCACTTATTATTACAGTACACGCCCTGGTCATTCCCATGTAACACACACACTTATTATTTACAGACCCTGGTCATTCCCTGTGTACACACACACTTATTAGTTACAGACCCTGGTCATATTCCACCGTGTCACACACACACTATTATTTACAGACCCCTGGTCATTCCCGTGTACCACACACCCTTTTATTTACAGACCCCTGGTCATTCCCAGTGTAACACACACACTTATTATTACAGACCCCTGTCATTCCCAGTGTAACACACACACTTATTATTTACAGACCCTGGTCATTCCCAGTGTAACACACACACTTATTTTACAAGACCCCTGGTCATTCCCATGTGTAACACCACACTTAATTATTCAGACCCCTGGTCTTCCAGTGTACACACACACTGTATTATTTACAACCCTGGGTCATCCCCATGTAACACCACACACTTATTATTTACAGACCCCTGGTCATTCCCAGTGTAACACAACACACTTATTTTACAGACCCCTGGTCATTCCCACGTTTACACACACACACTTATTATTTACAGTACCCCCTGGTCATTCCAGTGGTAACACACACACTTATTATTTACAGACCCCTGTCATTCCGCAGTGTAACACACACACTTTTATTTACAGACCCCGGGTCATTCCCTGTGTAACACACACACTATTATTTCGACCCTGGTCTTCCGTGTAACCACACACTTTTATTTACAGGCCTCCCCTTGGTCTCTCACCCATGTAACACACACACTTTTATTTACAGACCCCTGGTCATTCCCAGTGTAACACACACACTATTCTTATTTACAGACCCCCCTGGTCATTCCCAGTGTAACACACACACTTATTATATTTACAGAACCCTTGGTCATTCCCAGTGTAACACACACACTTATTATTTACAGACCCCTGGTCCATTTCCCAGTGTAACACACACACTTATTTATTTACAGACCCCTGGTCATTCCCAGTGTACACCCCACTTATTATTTACAGACCCCTGGTCATTCCCATTGTACACACCACTTATTATTTACAGAACCCTTTGGTCATTCCCAGTGTAACACCACATATACACACATTTCATTGATCACACGTAACCTTACAACTGAACGTGGAAAGAAATCGACACAATAAGCTGACACCATTATGAATCATCCATTTTATTCTTGGCAGTTTTCCCATTAATTGCCCCCCCCCGCCCCCCCCCCCCCCCACCCCCCCCCCCCCCCCCCCCCCCCCCCCGGTAACTGCTGACCAGGTTGTTCAGTCGAAGTTACACCATATACAGACCCCAAGTCTAACCCTTTAAAGGGCAAGTTAAAGACAGTTGTTGGAGGAAATGAACTCCCCATCTGAGAATGTTACCAAGGACTCTCCTCCATCTAGTAACAAACTGTATTCACATTCGTGACCCGATCTCTGGGAAAACATTCCCTACTTCAGGCAAATTGCTTTACATAACTTGCAGGATGTGTTCTCCGCATGGGCCTCCCCGGTTAACGTTGCTCTCCTGGTTATTTCCGATTCCTAAGAGGAGCATATGGGGTTACCCCGAGACTTACAACAGGGGTTAACAGTCTGGGTTTACATGTAACGTTGATAAGATATTGGAAAGGCCCTGGTTACATTGTACCAACGATCACAATAAGTTGACAAATATAATAGACTGAACTAGACTAATGGACCCTTAATAAGAGTCTGTGTGCAGACACTTGTATATGGTGTCCTTTGTTCACAGCAGGTGTTATGCACACAACTATTACACAATCAGGTGCCGTCCTACACACACCCGCCTGTACCTGTGCATCTCGGGATCACCCACGCCCTTCCACACCAATCACTGGAGGGGAAAATGGCAATATTTGAAACATGAGTCTCACTACAGCAGGATGTGTCAGAGTTCACCCTGTACATGTGGGTCTAATCAGCAGCAGCCCTCCAGCTGTTAATGAACTACAAGTCCCAGAATCCCATGCAGAACGGGGGGGTTCACTGTAAACCCAATAGAGACAAATCATTGTCCCTGTACAGGTTTGTGAAGGGCCATTTCCTGTGTAACAGTGCTGAACACACAGTTGGCACCAACCCCACATTACTACATTCTTCCTGGGTGGAATATTTTTCTTCTTCCCTTGGATTGGGAGGGGGGGGGATGGGGAACCAGATTGGTCCCACCTGCACGGCCCTTCCGCACCCTCCCCCACTGTCTGTCAGGCCTGAACACATTCCTTCCAGTTTCCTGGTCACATTCCCAGTCCCCTCACTGGGTGTAAAGGAATCCTAGGAGGATTGCAAGCTCTTCAGAACAGAACTGGGGTGAGGGCTGTGTGATTGGGTCTCACTGTAATCACAACCTGCTTCCAGATCTGCCCCTGCATATTCAGACTGTAAGAATCACAGACACAATAACAAAGTTACACATTCTCTATCACAGTCAAAAACACAACACCATCTCTCTTTACACACACATTACATTACACACTGTACTGCAAACCCAGTTACCTACACAATTACACAGCAAAGCACATACTTCAGACAGTCACACACCCTAGTAAATAGTATTGGAGGTTTTATAAGACATACGTCCATCTAGTCCAACCTTTATACCCTACCCCATAATGTCTGTTAACAGTTACATATTAACATAGTATTGGGAGGTTATAAAGACATAGTCCATCTAGTCCAACTTTATACCCTACCCATAATGTCTGTATAACATTACATATAACATAGTATGGAGGTTGTATAAAGACATACGTCCATCTAGTCCAACCTTTATACCCTCCCATAATGTCTGTATAACAGTTACATAGTAACATAGTAATTGGAGTGTATAAAGACATACGTCCATCTAGTCCACCTTTATACACTACCCATAATGTCTGTATACAGTTACATGTACATAGTATTGGAGGTTGTATAAAGACATCGTCCATCTAGTCCACCTTTATACCCTACCCATATGTCTGTATAACTTACATAGTAACATAGTATTGGAGGTTGTATAAAGACATACGTCTCTAGTCCAACCTTTATACCCTACCCATAATGTCTGTATACAGTTCATCATAACATAGTATTGGAGGTTGTATAAAGACATACGTCCATCTAGTCCACCTTTATACCCTACCCATATGTCTGTATAACAGTTACATAGTAACACATAGTATTGGAGGTTGTATAAGCATACGTCTCATATCCAACCTTTATACCCTACCCATAATGTCTGTATAAACAGTTACATATAACATAGTATGGAGGTTTATAAAGACATACGTCCATCTAGTCCAACCTTTATACCCTACCCATAATGTCTGTATAACAGTTACATAGTAACATAGTATTGGAGGTTGTATAAAGACATACGTCCCTAGTCCCCCTTTATACCCTACCCATAATGTCTGTATAACAGTTACATAGTACCATAGTATTGGGGTTGTATAAAGACATACGTCCATCTTCCAACCTTTATACCCTACCCATAATGTCTGTATAACATTTACATATTAACATAGTATTGGAGGTTTGTATAAAGACATACGTCCATCTATTCCAACCCTTTATCCCTACCCATAATGTCTGTATAACAGTTACATAGTAACTAGTATTGGAGGTTGGAGGTTTGTATAAAGACATACGTCCATCCAGTCCACTTTATACCCTACCCATAATGTCTGTATAACAGTTACATAGTAACATAGTATTGGAGGTTGTATAAAGACATACATCCGTCTAGTCCAACCTTATACTACCCTACCCTAATGTCTGTATAACAGTTACATAGTAACATAGTATTGGAGGTTTTAAGACATACGTCCATCTAGCTGTCCAACCTTTTATACCCTACCCATAATGTCTGTATAACAGTTACATAGTAACATAGTATGGTTGTTAAAGACATACGTCCATCTAGTCCAACCTTTATACCCTACCCATAATGTCTGTATAACAGTTACATAGTAACATAGTATTGGAGTTGTATAAAGACATACTTCCGCTGTCCACCTTTATACCCTACCCATAATGTCTGTATAACAGTTACATAGTAACATAGTATTGGAGGTTGTATAAAGACATACGTCCTCTATGTCCAACCTTATACCCTACCCTAATGTCTGTATAACAGTTACATAGTAACATAGTATTGGAGGTTGTATAAGACATACGCCATCTAGTCCAACCTTTATACCCTACCCATAATGTCTGTATAACAGTTACATAGTAACATAGTATTGGAGGTTGTATAAAGACATACGTCCATCTAGTCCAACCTTTTACCCTACCCATAATGTCTGTATAACAGTTACATAGTAACTAGTATTGGAGGTTGTATAAAGACATACGTCCTCTAGTCCAACCTTATACCCTACCCTAATGTCTGTATAACAGTTACATAGTAACATAGTATTGGAGGTTGTATAAAGACATACGTCCATCTAGTCCAACCTTTATACCTACCCAATGTCTGTATAACGTTACATAGTAACATAGTATGGAGTTGTATAAAGACATACGTCCATCTAGTCCAACCTTTATACCCTACCTAATGTCTGTATACCAGTTACATAGTAACATAGTATTGGAGGTTGTAAAAGACATACGTCCATCTAGTCCAACCTTTACCCTACCCCTAATGTCTGTATAAACAGTTACATAGTAACATAGTATTGGAGGTTGTATAAAGACATACGTCCATCTAGTCCAACCTTTATACCCTACCCATATGTCTGTATAACGGTTACATAGTAACATAGTATTGGAGGTTGTATAAAGACACGTCCATCTAGTCCAACCTTTATACCCTACCCATAATGTCTGTCTAACGTTACATAGTAACATAGTATTGGAGGTTGTATAAGACATCTGTCCATCTAGTCCAACCTTTATACCTACCCATAATGTCTGTATACAGTTACACAGTAAACATAGTATTGGAGGTTGTATAAAGACATACGTCCATCTAGTCCAACTTTATACCCTACCCATAGTCTGTATAACAGTTACAAGTAACATAGTATTGGAGGTTGTATAAAGACATACGTCCATCTAGTCCAACCTTTATCCCTACCATAAGTCTGTATAACAGTTACATAGTAACATAGTATTGGAGGTTGATAAAGACATACGTCCATCTAGTCCACCTTTATACCCTACCCATAATGTCTGTATAACAGTTACATAGTAACATAGTATTGGAGGTTGTATAAAGACATACGTCCATCTAGTCCAACCTTTATATCCTACCCATAAGTGTCTGTATAACAGTTACAAGTAACATGTATTGGAGTTGTATAAACATACGTCCATCTAGTCCAACCTTTAACCTACCATAATGTCTGTAAACAGTTACATTAACATAGAATTGGAGGTTGTATAAAGACTATACGTCCTCTGTCCAAACCTTTAACCCTACCCATAATGTCTGTATAACAGTTACATAGTAACATAGTATTGGAGGTTGTATAAAGACATACTCCATCTAGTCCAACCTTTATACCCTACCCAAATGTCTGTATAACAGTTACATAGTAACATAGTATTGGAGGTTGTATAAAGACATACGTCCATCTAGCCCAACCTTTATACCCTACCACATAATGTCTGTATAACAGTATACATAGTAACATAGTATTGGAGGTTGTATAAAGACAACTCCATCTATTCCAACCTTTATACCCAACCCATAATGTCTGTATAACAGTTACATAGTAACATAGTATTGGAGGTTGTATAAAGACATACGTCCATCTAGTCCAACCTTTATAACCCTCCCCTAATGTCTGTTCAGTCCGACTTATACCTACCAGTATTCTGTATAACATTACATATAATAGTTGGGGGTTATTAAGACATACGTCCATCTAGTCCAACTTTTAACCCTACCCATAATGTCTGTATAACAGTTACATAGTAACATAGTATTGGGGTTATATAAAGACATACGTCCATCTAGTCCAACCTTATACCCTACCCTAATGTCTGATAACAGTTACAAGTAACATAGTATTGGAGGTTTGTATAAAGACATACTCATTAGTCCAACCTTTATACCCTACCCATAATGTCTGTCTAACAGTTACATAGTAACATAGTATTGGAGGTTGTATAAAGACATACGTCCATCTAGTCCAACCTTTATACCCTACCATAATGTCTGTATAACATTTACAAGTAACATAGTATTGGAGGTTGTATAAGACATCACGTCCATCTAGTCCAACCTTATACCCTACCCATAATGTCTTATAACAGTTACAAGTAACATAGTATTGGAGGTTGTATAAGACATACTCCATCTATCCAACCTTTATACCCTACCCATAATGTCTGTCTAACAGTTACAGTAACTATATTGGAGGTTGTATAAAGACATACGTCCTCTAGTCCAACCTTTATACCCTACCCATATGTCTGTTAACAGTTACATAGTAACATAGTATTGGAGGTTGTATAAAGACATACGTCCATCTATCCACCCTTTATCCCTACCCATAATGTCTGTATAACAGTTACTGTAACATAGTATTGGAGTTGTTAAAGACATACGTCCTCAGTCAACCTTTATACCCTACCCATATGTCTGTATAACAGTTACTAGTAACATATTATTGGAGGTTGTATAAGACATACGTCCATCTAGTCCAACCTTTTATACCCTACCCATAATGTCTGTGTATAACAGTTACATAGTAACATAGTATTGGAGTTGTATAAAGACATACGTCCATCTATCCAACCTTTATACCCTACCCTAATGTCTGTATAACAGTTACATAGTAACATAGTATTGGAGGTTTATAAAGACATACGTCCATCTATCCAACCTTTATACCCTACCCATAAGTCTGTATAAGTTACTAGTAACATAGTATGGGAGGTTGTATAAAAACATACTTCCTCTAGTCCAACCTTTATACCCACCCATAAGTCTGTATAACAGTAACACAGTAACATAGTATTGGAGGGTGATAAAGCATACGTCCATCTAGTCCACCTTTATACCCTACCCATAATGTCTGTATAACAGTTACATAGTAACAAGTATTGGAGGTTGTATAAAGACATACGTCCATCTATCCAACCTTTATACCCTACCCATAATGTCTGTATAACAGTTACGTAACAGTATTGGAGGTTGTATAAGACATACGTCCATCTAGTCCAACCTTTATACCCTACCCATAATGTCTGTATAACAGTTACAATAACATAGTATTGGAGTTTGTATAAAGACATACGTCCATCTAGTCCAACCTTATACCCTACCCATAATGTCTGTATACAGTTTACACATTAACATAGTATTGGAGGTTTGTATAAGACATACGTCCATCTAGTCCAACCTTTATACCCTACCCATAATGTTGTATAACAGTTCTAGTAACACAGTATTGGAGTTGTATAAGACATACTCCATCTAGTCCAACCTTTATACCCTACCCAATGTCTGTATACATTTACATAGTACTAGAATTGGAGTTTGTATAAAGACATACGTCCATCTAGTCCAACCTTTATACCCTACCCATAATGTCTGTATAACAGTTACATTACATAGTAGTTGGAGGTTGTATAAAGACATACTCCATCTAGTCCAACCTTTATACCCTACCCATAATGTCTGTATACAGTTACATAGTAACATAGTATTGAGTTGTATAAAGACATACTCCATCTAGTCCAACCTTTATACCCTACCCATAATGTCTGTATAACAGTTACATAGTAACTAGTTGGAGGTTGTATAAAGACATACGTCCATCCAGTCCAACCTTTATACCCTACCCTAATGTCTGTAACAGTTACATAGTAACATAGTATTGGAGGTTGATATAAGACATACGTCCTCTAGTCCAACCTTATACCCTACCCATAATGTCTGATAACAGTTACATAGTAACATAGTATTGGAGGTTGTATAGACATACATCCACATCAGTCCAACCTTTATACCCTACCCTAATGTCTGTATAACAGTTACATAGTAACATAGTATTGGAGGTTGTATAAAGACATACGTCCTCTATCCAACCTTTATACCCTACCCATAATGTCTGTATACACTTACATAGTAACTAGTATTGGAAGTTTGTATAAAGACATACATCCATCTAGTCCAACCTTTATACCCTACCCATAATGTCTGTATAACAGTTACAAGTAACATAGTATGGAGGTTGTATAAAGACATACGTCCATCTAGTCTACCTTTATACCCTCCATAATGTCTGTATAACAGTTACATAGTAACAACAGTATGGAGGTTGTATAAAGCCATACGTCCATCTAGTCCAACCTTATACCCACCCATAATGTCTGTATAACAGTTACATAGTAACATAGTTTGGAGGTTGTTAAAGACATACGTCCATCTATCCACCCTTTATACCCTACCCATAATGTCTGTATAACAGTTACATAGTAACATAGTATTGAGGTTGTATAAAGACATACGTCCATCTAGTCCACCTTTATACCCACCCATAATGTCTGTATACAGTTACATAGTAACATAGTATTGGAGGTTGTATAAAGAACTACGTCCATCTAGTCCAACCTTTATACCCTACCCATAATGTCTGTATAACAGTTACATAGTACACTAGTATTGGAGGTTGTATAAAGACATACGTCCATCTAGTCCAACCTATACCCACCCATAATGTCTGTATAAACGTTACATAGTAACATAGTATGGAGGTGTATAAAGACATACGTCCATCTAGTCCAACCTTTATACCCTACCACAATGTCTGTTATAACAGTTACATAGTAACATAGTATTGGAGGTTGTATAAAGACATACTCCATCTAGTCCACCTTTTATACCCTACCCATAATGTCTGTATAACAGTTCCATAGTAACATAGTATTGAGTTGTATAAAGACATACGTCCATCTAGTCCAACCTTTATACCCTACCCATAATGCTCTGTATAACAGTTCATAGTAACATAGTATTGGAGGTTGTAAAGACATACGTCCTCTGTCCAACCTTTAATCCTACCATAATGTCTGTATAACGTTACATAGTAACATAGTATTGGAGGTTGTATAAGAACTACGTCCATCTAGTCCAACCTTATAACCCTCCACAGAATGTCTGTAACAGTTACATATAACTAGTATTGGAGTTTTGTATAAGACTACATCCATCTAGTCCAACCTTTATATCCTACCCATAATGTCTGTATAACAGTTAGATAGTAAACTAGTTTGGAGGTTGTATAAAGACTACGTCCATCTAGTCCACACTTTATACCCTACCCATAATGTCTGTATCACGTTACATAGTACATAGTATTGAGGTTGTATAAAGAACATACTCCATCTATCCCAACCTATACCCTACCCATAATGTCTGTATAACGTTACATAGTAACATAGTATGGAGGTTTATAAGACATACGTCCATCTAGTCCAACCTTTATACCCTACCCATAATGTCTGTAAACATTTACTATTAACTAGTATTGGAGGTTGTATAAAGACATCGTCCCTCTAGTCCAACCTTTATCACCCTACCCATAATGTCTGTATAACATTACACTGTAACAAGTATTGGAGGTTGTGTTAAAGACTAACGTCCATCTAGTCCAACACTTTATACCCTACCCATAATGTCTGTATAACAGTTACATAGTACATGTATTGGAGGTTGTATAAGACATCACCCCATCTATTCCACCTTTATACCCTACCCATATTGTCTGTATAACGTTACATAGTACATAGTAGTATGGAGGTTGTATAAGACATGTCCTCTATCCAACCTTTATACCCTCCCATCTGTCTGTATAACTTACATGTAACAAATTATTGGAGGTTGTATAAAGACATACGTCCATCTAGTCCACCCTTTATACCCTCCCCATAATGTCGGTATAACAGTTACATAGTAAACAAGTATTGAGGTTGTATAAAGACATACGTCCATCTAGTCCAACCTTTATACCCTACCCATAATGTCTGTATAACCAGTTACATAGAACATAGTATTGGAGGTTGTATAAAGACATACGTCCATCTAGTCCACCTTTATACCCTACCCATATGTCTGTTAACAGTTACATAGTACATAGTATTGGAGGTTGTATAAAGACATACGCCCATCTAGTCCAACCTTTATACCCTACCCATAATGTCTGTATAAAAGTTACATAGTAACATAGTATTGAGGTTGGATATAAGACATACGTCCTCTAGTCCAACCTTTATAACCCTACCCTAAATGTCTGTATACTGTACATAGAACATAGTATTGGAGGTTGTATAAAGACTACGTCCATCTAGTCCCCAACCTTTATACCCTACCTAATGTCTGTCTAACAGGTTACATCGTAACATAGTATTGGAGGTTGTTAAAGACCGTCCATCTGTCCAACACTTTATACCCAAACCCATAATGTTCTGTATAAATGTTAAATAGGAACATAGTATTGGAGGTTTGTTATAAGACATCGTCCATCTAGTCCCCCAACCTTATACCAGACCCATAATGTCGGTCTAAAGTTACATAGTAAATAGTATTGGAGGTTATATAAAGAATACGTCCATCTAGTCCTAACTTTTATACCCTACCCATAATGTCTGTCTAACAGTTACATAGTAACATCGTATTGGAGGTTATATAAAGACATACGTCCATCCTAGTCCAACCTTATATACCCTAACACTAATGTCCTTGTATAACGTTACATAGTAACATAGTATTGGAGGTGTTAAGACACTACGTCCATATATCAACATTTATACCCTACCCAGTAATGTCTGATAACAGTTGCATAGAACATAGTATTGAGGTTTGTATAAAGACATACGTCCATCTAGTCCAACCTTTATACCCTACCCTAATGTCTGTATAACAGTGACATAAAATAGTAGGTGGAGGTTGTATAAAGACAACGTCCATCTAGTCCAACACTTATACCCTACCATAAGTCTGTATAACAGTTACATAGTAACATAGTATGGAGGTTGTTATAAAGACATACAGTCCATCTAGTCCAACCTTTATACCCTACCCATAATGTCTGTATAAGTACTATACATAGGATGTGGAGGTTGATAAAGGACATACGTCCTCTAGTCCAACCTTTATACCCTACCCATAAGTCTGTCTAACGTTACATAGTAACATAGTATTGGAGGTTGTATAAAGACATTAGTCCATCTAGTCCAACCTTTATACCCACCCATAATGTCTGTATAACAGTTACATAGTAACATAGTATTGGAGGTTGTATAAAGACACTACGTCCATCTAGTCCAACCTTTATACCCTACCCATACTGTCTGTACTAACAGTGACATAGTAAACATAGTATGGAGGTTGTATAAAGACATAGTCCATCTAGTCCAACCTTTATACCCTACCCAAATGTCTGTTAACACGTTACAAGTAACATAGTATTGGGAGTTGTATAAAGACAACACGTCCATCTAGTCCAACCTTTATACCCACCATAATGTCCTGTATAGTTACATAGTAACATAGTATTGGAGGTTGTATAAGACATACGTCCATCTAGTCCAACCTTTATACCCTACCCATATGTCTGTAACAGTTACATAGTAACATAGTATTGGAGGTTGTATAAAGACATACGTCCATCGATCCAACTTTATACCCTACCCATAAATGTCTGTCTACAGTTACATAGTACATAGTTGGAGGTTGTATAAAGACATACGTCCATCTAGTCCAACCTTATACCCTACCCATAATGTCTGTATAACAGTTACATAGTAACATAGTATTGGAGGTTGTATAAAGACATACGTCCATCTAGTCCAACCTTTATACCCTACCCATAATGTCTGTCTAAACAGTTACATAGTAACATAGTATTGGAGGTTTGTATAAAGATACTCCATCTAGTCCAACCTTTATACCCACCCATAATGTCTGTATAAACGTTACATAGTAACATAGTATTGGATGGTTGGATTAAGAACATACGTCCCATCTAGTCCAACCTTATTCATACCAATAATGTCTGTATAACAGTTAATAGTACATAGTATTGGAGGTTGTATATAAGACAGTCCACCTAGTCCAACCTTTATACCCCCATAATGTCGTCTAACAGTTACATAGTAACATAGTAATGGGAGGTTGTATAAAGACATACGCCATCTAGTCCAACCTTATACCCTACCCATAATTCTGTCTACAGTTACATAGTAACATAGTATTGGAGGTGTAAAGACATACGTTCCATCTAGTCCCACCTTATACCCTACCCATAATGTCTGTATAACAGTACATAGTAACATAGTAATTGGAGGTTGTATAAGACATACGCCAATCTGACAACCTCCTTATACCCTACCAAATGTCTGTATTAACAGTTACATAGTAACATAGTTATTGGAGGTTGTTATAAAGACATACGTCCATCTAGTCAACCTTTATACCTACCCCTAATGTCGTAAAACAGTACATAATAAACATAGTATTGAGGTTGTATAAAGAACATATCCATCTAGTCCAAACTTTATTACCCTTACCATAAGTCTGTATAACGTTACATAGTAACAAGTATTGGAGGTTGTATAAAGACATACACATCTGTATAGCAACCTTAACCTACCCCATAATGTCTATATAACAGTACATAGTAACATAGTATTGGAGGTTGTATAAAGACATACGTCATCTAGTCCAACCTTTATCCTATCCAATAATGTTGTATAACAGTTACATAGTAAAACCAAGAGTATGAGGTTGTTATTAAGACATAAGCCCTCATCCAACCTTTTTATACACTTACCATTAATGTATGAGTAAAACAGACCATGAAAATAGTATTGGAGGTTGTTTAGACATGACGTCCACCAGCCACAACCCTTATACCCTACCATAATGTGCAACACGTTAACATTAGTAACATAGATTGGAGGTTGTATAAAGACATATCGTCCATCTAGTCCAACCTTTATACCCAACCCATAAGGTCTGATATAACAGTTACATAGATAACATTAGTATTGAAGGTGTGGTATAAAGAACAACGTCCATCTAGTGTCCAACCTTATCTACCTACCCATAATGTCGTATAACAGTACATAGGAAACATAGTATTGGAGGTTGGATAAACATACGCACCATTAGTCACAACGCTTTATAACCCTACCATAATGTCTTATAAAAGTTACATAAGTAACATTTAGATTGGAGGGTTGTATTAAGGACAGAACGTCCATCTAGTCAAACCTTTATACACACCCAATGTCTGTATTATAACAGTTAATAGTAACATAGTTGTGGAGGTGTATTAAGACATACGTCTCACTCTAGCACAACTTATACCCTACCCCATAAGTCTATCAAAGTTACATAGTAATCATAGTATTGAGGTTGTCTTAAGAGAATAGGTCCTCTAGGTACAACCTTTATACACCTACCCATAATGTTTGTACAACCGTGAATAGAAAACAAGTATTGCGGAGGTTGTATTAGACATACGTGCACTAGCCAACTTTTACCTACACCAATAGGCCATAGTCCCGTATACCCCTAACTGTCAGTTACAAAGTAACATAGTATTGGAGGTTCGATAAGACTAAGTCATCTAGTCCAACCTTTATACCTACCCATAAGTCTCGTATCTACAGTTACATAGTAAATAGTATGGAGGTTGTCATAAAAGGACATACGTTCCATCTAGTTCCAACCTTTTACCTACCCATGCATATGTCTGTATAACACGTTACATAGAACACTGTATTGGAGGTTGTATAAAGAATACGTCCACAGTCCAACCTTTATACCCTACCCATAATGTCTGTATAACAGTTAACATGTAACCATAGTATTGGAGGTTGTATAAAAAGGGACGTACCATTCTAGCCAACTTTTACCCTACCCATAATGCCTGCTATAACAGTTACATAGGAAACTATATGTGGAGGTTGTTAAAGAACAGACTCCATTAGTTCCACCTTTATACCTACCCATATGTCTATCTAACAGACATAGGAACACAAGTATTGGAGGTTATATAAGACATACGTCCATCTGTCAACCTGTTAACTCCTACCATAAAGCTTGTAAACAGTTACATAGTGAAACATAGATATGGAGGTGAATAAAGATATGAACCCAGTCAGTGCCAACCTTATATCCTCACCCATGATGCACTTTTTCGTTGTGTTACAAAGCAATACGGAGTGGGTGTGATACCAGGAATCCTTCCATCAATATGTTTTCATGTGAGGTATGGGACATTTCATTTCGTTTTGTTATTTTCTGTGAAACACATACATTATACACAGCAAAAAGTAATGTTCCAACCCTTAAACCAGTAGTTGATTTTCTTCTATAATGACATTCACTTTATAGTCTACAATTGCCAGTGCGCCGTTGGGCAATTAGTTCTTTCCAAAAAGTGAAAAACATTTGTATACAGAACAAATTGCCATGATAAAACTACATGGAAATGGAACTAATGTAAAATTATGAATGGAAATTCCTGTAACGGTACAGCCCAGTTGTAAGGCAACATCGGTACAATCTGTAAAATGTCGTGTCAATTTGATATAAACACATGAACAATTGGATTTGGCGTGATAGTTGACAGATTGAAAAAAACACAATGTAATACGATTTTGCATTTCCCCCATGTATACCAGAATGGAACCGTCGGGTCAGCAATCCCTTTAAAATGGAAAAAATGGAGCCCCAATGTCTCAGTAGTTTCTATTCTGAAACACCCAAAGGTCATCAGTGTGTCAGTAGCTCTATTAATAAACAGAACAGACTGACTAAACGGGCATCCACCCAAAATCTAAAATTGCTACCTGTGTTTGTTTTTAACGTGTGTCTTAAAATATCCTACTACATCTGCCTGTCCTTATGGGTTCTCTGCAGATGCAGAGTAAAAGTCCAGAAATTGAAGGATGGAGCCGGGTGTAATCCAGGGCCTGTCTTTCTTCTTGTACTCCAAGGACCTTGGCATGGCACAGGGAAGATCTCCACATTTCTCCCCCCTCAACTTGGAGTCCCTCTGCGCTCAATGATCTTTTCTAAAAACTAAATAATACTTAGATGATGGGACCCTCCAACCCTAAATATCGCTTTGATCTTTAAAATTATTCCAGAAGTAGACTTGTTCCTCGGGCATCACCTCTATAACTGACTCTCAGCCAATCCACAAACGTGGTTGCCAATCCGTCCTCACTGCTTCCTCCGCCGTAATTGCAGAGTTGAGGGAACACTGGTGGTGGTAAGTCTATTCTGGATGATTTAAAGTCTGACAACCCTGTATTAGGGTTGGGGTCCCCTATACACAGCAAATTTTTAAATGAGGTGATATACCCTTTATATTAGGGTTAGTGTGTCTCTACACAAATTGTCTCTATGTAAAAAAAACCCTCTATACATTCAAGCAAGCTAGGTAATGGCTTTTGTGCTCTCTTGGATACACTTCTATGGTCTTGTCCTGGACTGTCTGAGCTGTGACAGTCACACTGAGTTGCTGTTTAATGAAGCCCACCCACCCAAATCGATCTTTTCGAAGCTAGTTAGGCTGGGTACACACAAATACATTTTTTGTCCAGACTGACACTTGCACAACCGATCGTGTACCCTGTCCATAGGAGACCGCACATCTGTAGTGATTTACTGACAGGTCCGATCGACTGTTTTTTAACAACATTGCCAATGACAAATAAACAAGAATTTTACCCGATCCGGACAATTAACAGAATATCACCTGTGTGTACACAGCCTTCAGACCTACAACCATTCTTAAACATTTCCTCTACCTAGGGGACCATTAACCAGAGAAAAGAAACAAACATTTTTCAGGTTTGGGGGTAGCTTTCAAAATTTATTTAGAAGGTCCAGGGGTGGGGATTATGATGCAGCTGATGATTGCTCGTCACAGCAGTGGGCAGGCTCCAGACTGAGACTTCGGGATTAGCAGGGCGCTGGTAATTGTCACAGATCACAGTACTAGCAAGGAAAAAACATCCAATATATAAAAAAATTGGGATGTTGTAATCCATATCTAAGTGCAAATAGAGACCAAAAATTATAGAATTTCTAGTGCAAAAAAACGATTCTAATTGCATATTGGCTAAACCCTGGATAAATAAAACAATTAGTTCAATAAGTGGCCAAATTATTTTAAGTCCATCACCACGTCAAAGGTGCTTATTAATGGGTCCTAACTACTGGTACTTGCCTGTTTGGCGACTGAGCGTCAGCGGCTCCTGTGTGGCCTGGATGCTTGAAGCTAATCTTTCTAGTTTTTTTAACGTTCTCTGCTCAAACGAGCACATGACCTAACTCTGGGTGGAGTACAATTACCCAGAAGGCTTGGTCAACTTCAAGGGAACACACAAATATAGAAATTGGGCTGTGTACATCCACTGTTAAAGTTGCAATAGGTTTGTGGACCCACCCCCCCCCCCCCAAGCCTTCTGGAACTTGTACCAGATTTAGGTCTGTGTTTGGGAGGGTAAAGTAGCTCTGTCATCCCTCCGTTCAATAAAACGATCAGGAGCCAGGAGAAAAATAAAGCTACTTACCCGACGGCTCGCTACTTTGCCACGTGGTCTGACAGGCTCCCGACGGACGGTGTCTTCTTTGCGCATTGTTACCTTCTCTCATGGTCCTGATGTTTTATTGGAGAACGGGAGGCAAAGACACAGCTCCTTTTATCTCTGTTCTCTCAATTAAACCTAATGGCCAATCTTTCTTTTTTAGTGGAGAACCCTTTATAGTAATATTATGAATATAAGTATATGTTTCTAGTTAAGGATATTTATTATATTAAGTTCACCCCACAGTTAATTCATGTTAATGGTTATTAATACATCCAGACCACAATACTAAACCTTTTCTGGGTAATATACTTCCCAATCCTTTCCTATCCAGCTGTTGTATAACCCTGGTAATAGCTAGGGTATGTAGAGAGGGGAGGCAGGTGGGGGGGGGGGGACAGCTGATATCACAGGCAAGAAGGAAAATTGCCCCAAGCTGCCTCCTCTACCAGATGTGAGGTATGAGCAACAGGTTAGGAGAAAGGAAGTAGGCGGATTATACTGCTAACAGTACATCATAACCAGCAATATAAGTATTGCACTGCAGTATTGGGGTTGGAGGGGGGGGGATATAACCATTATATGGGTTTCAGGGTGAAACTTGCCCTTTAAGAATTAAAAGCCATTTTCTATATCTTCTTTATTTAACCTTTTAACAGTCGACTTTGCAGGTCTGGGTTTTACATCGTTCTATTCTGGCGGGAAAGATTGCATTGATTCAAGAAATCGGGCAAGGGGGGGGGGGGGAAAAGTGTGGCGACTTTGCGCTGCCATTTTCCTACCGCTGTATTGTGCTTTGATGATCGCCTTGTGTCCCGCATGGTATACAAGCACCACTGCAGGGTAAGGCCTGATGAGAGGGATTAACTCATAAATATTCATGTCCACTTGTTGAGGTTACAATGAGGGACAATGTTGATCTGAACTTACACTATATAAGGAAGGTCTTATAGCCAAATTGAGCCCCCCAGGCTCTAAAAGGATGAGGGAACCTGGGGTACAGCTGGTAGTACTACTAGGTGTCTTGTCTCTCTGCCCTTTATAGTCTGGCCCCACGCGCTCCTTTTAGTCTGGCCCCACTCTTTCTTTTCTAGTCTGGCACCACTCTTTCTTTCTAGTATGGCACCACTCTTTCTTTCTAGTAGGCCCCACTCCTCCTTTTCTAGTTGGCCCCATCTTCCTTTTCATAGTATAGCCACACCCTCCTTTATAGTCTGGCCCCCTCCACCTTTTTAGGTATGGCCCACTACACCTTTTTAGTCTGGACAATCCTCCTTTTCTAGTCTGGCCCCATCCTCCTTTTCTAGTATGGCCCCCCCACTCTTTCTGTTCAGTTGGCCCCACTCCTCCTTTTCTAGTCTGCCCCATCTCTTCCTTTTCTAGTCTAGCCCCCACTCCTCCGTTCTAGTCTGGCCCAAATCCACCTTTCTAGGCTGGGCCCACTACACCTTTTCTAGTCTGGCCCCACTACATCCGTTTTCTAGTCTGGCACCACATTCCTACCTTTTTCTAGTCTGCCCACTACTCCTTTTCTAGTGCCCATTCGCCTTTTCTAGTCTGGCCCCACTCCTCCTTTTCTAGTAGGCCCCACTCCTCCTTTTCTAGTATGTCCCCATTCTCCTTTTGTCTGGCCCCATTCTCCTTTTAGTGATGGCACCATTCCTTCCTTTTCTAGTCTGGCCCCACTCTCTTATAGTCTGGCCCCACTCTTCCGTTTTCTAGTCTGGCCCCCACTCTTTCTTTTTAGTTCGGCCCCACTCTTTCTTTTTTGTCTGGGCCCCACTCTTCATTTTCTAGTCTGGCCCACTCCTCATTTTCTAGTCTGGCCCACCACTCTTCCTTTCTGTCTGGACCAAACTCCTCACTTTCTAGCTGGCCCACTCTTCCTTTATAGTCTGGCCCCACTCTTACTTTCTAGTTCTCGCCCCTCTCCTTTCCCTGTCTGGCCCCAGACCCTTTCTAGTCTGGCCCAAATCCACCTTATTTCTAGTCTGGCCCCACTCCTCCTTTCTCGTCTGGCCCCATTTCTCCTTCGTTTCTAGTCTGGAAACAATCCTCCTTTTCTATGTTGGCCCACAAGTCTCATTTTCTAGTCTGGCCACTCTCCTTTTATAGTCTGGCCCATTTCTCCTCTTTTCTAGTCTGGCCCACTCTTCCTGTTTAGTCTGCCCCACTCTTCTTTTTAGTTCTGAGCCCCACCTCCTTTCTAGTCTGGCCCCACTCTTCCTTTTCTAGTCTGGCCCCACTCTCCTTTGCTAGTTCTGGACCCACTTCCTTTAAGTCTGGCCCACTCCACCTTTTCTAGTCTGCCACCCTCACCTTTCTAGTTGGCCCAATTCCTCCTTTTCTAGTCTGGCCCCACTTCTCCTGTTATAGTCTGGCCCCAACTCTCCTTTTCTAGTCATGGGCCCATTTACTCTTTCTAGTATGGCCCCACTCTTCTTTCTAGTCTTTTGGGCCCCACTCTTTATTTCGAGTTGGCCCCACTCTTCCTTTCTAGTATGGCCCACTCCTCCTTTTCTAGTCTGGCCAACTTCCTTTCTAGTTGGCCCCCACCTCCACCTTTTCTAGTCTGGCCCCACTCCACCTTTTCTCAGTCTGGGCCCCATTCCTCCTGTCTAGTCTGGCCCCACTCATCCTTTCTAGTCTGGCCCCATCCTCCTTTTCTAGTCGGGCACCACCTCCTTTTCTAGTCTGGCACCATCCTCCTTTGTAGTCGGCCCCGCACTCTCCTTTTTAGTCTGGCCCCACTCCTCCTTTTCTATAGTCTGGACCCACTCATCCTTTTCGAGGTCTGCCCCACTCATCCTTTTCTATTGGACCCCACTCCGCCTTTCTAGTGTGGGGCCCACTCATCCTTTTCAGTCTGGCCCCCCCACTCTCCTTTTCTTCAGTCTGCCCCACACCACCTTTTCTAGTCTGGCCCCACTCCAATTTTCGAGTATGGCCCCAATCCACCTTTCTAGTCTGGCCCACACTACTCCTTTCTAGTCTGGTCCCACTCCTCACCTTTTATAGTCGGGCCCCACTCCCCTTTTCTAGTCTGGGGGCCCCACTTTCCTGTTCTAGTATGGCCACTACTCCTCTTTTATAGTCTGGCCCCACTCTTACTCTTTTAGTTTGCCCCACTCCTCCTTTTAGGCTGGCCACACTATTACGTTTTCTCGTCTGGACCACTCACTTTGTCTGTCTGGCCCCCACTCCTCCCTTTCCTAGTCTTGGAAACACTCCTCATTTTATAGTCGGCCACATTCCTCTTTTCTAGTCGGGCCCACTCTTCCTTTTCTAGTCTGGCCCCACTCCTCCTTTTCTAGTCTGGCCAATTCCTACTGTTCATAGTCTGGCACCACTCTTCCCTTTTCTAGTCTGGACCCCAATCCACTTTTATAGGCTGGCCCCACTCACCTTTGATAGTCTGGCCCACACTATGTAAGGAGCAGTGAGGGCAAATAGAAGGTTGTCCCCCCGCGTCTTGAAACCCCGACACCGCAAATATGTGGTTCTAGCCGGGCAACCTCTGCCCCCCGGAATGCCTTTACTCAGTGTATTCCCCTGGAAGATCTTAACATCGCCGGCTCTACACGACTCGACGATCTTCAAATGGCCCCCTCACCAACTGCCCGGAAGCCACATCTGGCAGGGATGGGATGGTCAGAATTAGAATTTTTGGTTCTCACCCTGGGCAGCGTTGAGGGTGTGATTTGGCTTTTATTCCCATTTAAAGCCAGGATGATGATTGGTAGTCACAAGTTAATGGGACCAAGACGGACCTTTGTACGTATATTACGTGGTGTGTAATGTATGTATGGACTTCCTTTGCTGTGTGACATGGGCCACGAACTATTAGGGGAGCAGGGGGCGAGCAACCACAGGGGAAGCCGAGGGGGCCCCATCTCTTATTTTTCCTATGAAGATATGGACTCCAGAAAATGAACTGTGGATGAACCATGTATAGGGCCCCATGATAGTTTGCTAGGGGGGACCATGATCATACCCTACCCATAATGTCTTTATAACGGTTACATAGTAACATAGTATTGGAGGTTGTATAAAGACATACGTCCATCTAGTCCAAACGTCCATCTAGTCCAAACTTTATACCCTACCCTAATGTCGTGTCTAACAGTTACATAGTAACATAGTATTGGAGGTTATATAAGACATACGTCCATCTAGTCAACCTTTATACCTTACCCATAATGTCTGTATAACAGTTACATAGTAACATAGTATTGGAGGTTTATATAAAGACATACGTCCATCTAGTCCAACCTTTATACCCTACCATAATGTCTGTATAACAGTTACATAGTACATATTATTTGGAGGTTGTATAAGATATACGTCCATCTAGTCCAACCTTTATACCCTACCTATAATGTCTAACAGTTACTAGTAACATAGTATTGGAGGTTGTATAAAGACATATTCCATCTAGTCCAACCTTTATACCCTACCCATAATGTCTGTATAACAGTTACATATAACATAGTATTGGAGGTTGTATAAAGACATACATCCATCTAGTCCAACCTTTATACCCTACCCATAATGTCTGTATAACGTTACATAGTATTGGAGGTTGTCAAAGACATACGTCCATCTAGTCCAACTATACCCTACCCATAATGTCTGTATAACAGTTACATAGTACACATGTATTGTAAGTTGTATAAAGACATACATCCATCTAGTCCAACCTTTATACCCTACCTATAATGTCTAACATTTTACATAGTAACAAGTATTGGAGTTGTATAAAGCATATGTCCATCTAGTCCAACCTTTATACCCTACCCATAATGTCTGTATAACAGTTACATAGTACATAGTATTGGAGGTTGTATAAAGACATACGTCCATCTTGTCCAACCTTTATACCCTACCCATAATGTCTGTATAACAGTTACATAGTAACATAGTATTGGAGGTTGTATAAGACATACGTCCATCTAGTCCAACCTTTATAACCCTACCCATAATGTCTGTCACAGTTACATAGTAACATAGTATTGGAGGTTTATACCCTACCCATAATCTCTGTATAACAGTTACATGTAACATAGTATTGGAAGTTGTTATAAAGACATACGTTCATCCAATCCAACCTTTATACTCTACCCATAATGTCTGTATAACAGTTACATAGTAACATAGTTTGGAGGATGTAATAAAGACATACGTCCATCTAGTCCAACCCTTTATACCCTACCCATAATGTCTGTATAACAGTTACATAGTAACATAGTATTGGAGGATGTATAAAGACATACGTCCATCTAGTCCAACCCTGTATACCCTACCCATAATGTCTGTATAACAGTTACATAGTAACATAGTATTGGAGGTTGTATAAAGACATACGACCATCTAGTCCAACCTTTATACCCTACTCATAATGTCTGTCTAACAGTTACATAGTAACATAGTATTGGAGGTTATATAAAGACATACGTCCATCTAGTCCAACCTTTATACCCTACCCATAATGTCTGTCTAACAGTTACATAGTAACATAGTATTGGAGGTTTAATACCCTACCCATAATGTCTGTATAACAGTTACATAGTAACATAGTATTGGAAGTTGTATAAAGACATACGTTCATCCAATCCAACCTTTATACTCTACCCATAATGTCTGTATAACAGTTACATAGTAACATAGTATTGAAGGTTGTATAAAGACATACGTCCATCTGGTCCAACCTTTATACCCTACCCATAATGTCTGTATAACAGTTACATGTAACATAGTATTGGAGTTTGTATAAAGACATACGTCCATCTAGTCCAACCTTTATACCCTACCCATAATGTCTGTCTAACAGTTACATATAAACATAGTATTGGAGGTTGTATAAAGACATACGTCCATCTAGTACAACCTTATACCCTACCCATAATGTCTGTATAACAGTTACATAGTAACATAGTATTGGAGGTTGTATAAAGACATACGTCCATCTAGTCCAACCTTTATACCCTACCCATAATGTCTGTCTTACAGTTACATAGTAACATAGTATTGGAGGTTGTATAAAGACATACGTCCATCTAGTACAACCTTTATACCCTACCCATAATGTCTGTATAACATTTACATAGTAACATAGTATTGGAGGTTGTATAAAGACATACGTCCATCTAGTCCAACCTTTATACCCTACCCATAATGTCTGTCTTACAGTTACATAGTAACATAGTATTGGAGGTTGTATAAAGACATATGTCCATCTAGTCCAACCTTTATACCCTACCCATAATGTCTGTCTTACAGTTACATAGTAACATAGTATTGGAGGTTGTATAAAGACATACGTCCATCTAGTCCAACCTTTATACCCTACCCATAATGTCTGTCTACAGTTACATTATACATAGTATTGGAGGTTCTATAAAGACATATGTCCATCTAGTCCAACCTTTATACCCTACCCATAATGTCTGTCTTACAGTTACATAGTAACATAGTATTGGAGGTTGTATAAAGACATACGTCCATCTAGTCCAACCTTTATACCCTACCCATAATGTCTGTCTAACAGTTACATAGTAACATAGTATTGGAGGTTTATACCCTACCCATAATGTCTGTATAACAGTTACATAGTAACATAGTATTGGAAGTTTGTATAAAGACATACGTTCATCCAATCCAACCTTTATACTCTACCCAATGTCTGTTAACAGTTACATAGTACATAGTATTGAAGGTTGTATAAAGACATACGTCCACTGGTCCAACCTTTATACCCTACCCATAATGTCTGTATACAGTTACATAGTAACATAATATTGGAGGTTGTATAAAGACATACATCCATCTAGTCCAACCTTTTACCCTACCATGATGTCTGTATAACAGTTACATAGTACATAGTATTGGAGGTTGTATAAAGACATACGTCCATCTAGTCCAACCTTTATACCCTACCCATAATGTCTGTATAACAGTTACATAGTAACATAATATTGGAGGTTGTATAAAGACTACATCCATCTAGTCCAACCTTTATACCCTACCCATGATGTCTGTATAACAGTTACATAGTAACATAGTATTGGAGGTTGTAAAAGACATACGTCCATCTAGTCCAACCTTTATACCCTACCCATAATTTCTGTATACAGTTACATAGTAACATAGTGTGGAGGTTGTATAAAGACATACGTCCATCTAGTCCAACCTTTATACCCTACCCATAATGTCTGTATAACAGTTACATAGTAACATAGTATTGGAGGTTGTATAAAGACATACGTCCATCTAGTCCAACCTTTATACCCTACCAAATGTCTGTCTTACAGTTACATAGTAACATAGTATTGAGGTTGTATAAAGACATCCGTCCATCTAGTCCAACCTTTATACCCTACCCATAATGTCTGTCTTACAGTTACTAGTAACATAGTATTGGAGGTTGTATAAAGACATACGACCATCTAGTCCAGTCTTTATACCCTACCCTAATGTCTGTATAACAGTTACATAGTAACATAGTATTGGAGGTTGTATAAAGAACTACGTCCATCTAGTCCAACCTTTATACCCTACCCATAATGTCTGTATAACGTTACATATAACATAATATTGGAGGTTGTATAAAGACATACATCCATCTAGTCCAACCTTTTACCCTACCCATAATGTCTGTCTAACAGTTACATAGTAACATAGTATTGGAGGTTGTATAAAGACTATGTCCATCTAGTCCAACCTTTATACCCTACCATAATGTCGTCTTACAGTTACATAGTAACATAGTATTGGAGTTTGTATAAAGACATACGTCCATCTAGTCACCACTTTTATACCCTACCCATAATGTCTGTCTTACAGTTACATAGTACATGTATTGGAGGTTGTATAAAGACATATGTCCATCTAGTCCAACCTTATACCCTACCCATAATGTCTGTCTTACCGTTACATAGTAACATAGTATTGGAGGTTGTATAAAGACATACGTCCATCTAGTCCAACCTTTATACCCTACCCATAATGTCTGTCTAACAGTTACATAGTAACATAGTATTGGAGGTTTTATACCCTACCCATAATGTCTGTATAACAGTTACATAGTAACATAGTATTGGAAGTTGTATAAAGACATACGTTCATCCAATCCAACCTTTATACTCTACCCATAATGTCTGATAACAGTTACATAGTAACATAGTATTGAAGGTTGTATAAGACATACGTCCATCTGGTCCAACCTTTATACCCTACCCATAATCTGTATAACAGTTACATGTAACATAATTTGGAGGTTGTATAAAGACAACATCCATCTAGTCCAACCTTTATACCCTACCCATGATGTCTGTAACAGTTACATAGTAACATAGTATTGGAGGTTGTATAAAGACATACGTCCATCTAGTCCAACCTTATACCCTACCCATAATGTCTGTATAACAGTTACATAGTACATAATATTGGAGGTTGTATAAAGACATACATCCATCTAGTCCAACCTTTATACCCTACCCATATGTCTGTATAACAGTTACATAGTAACATGTATTGGAGGTTGTATAAACATACGTCCATCTAGTCCAACCTTTATACCTTATACCTACCCATATGTCTGTATAACAGTTACATAGTAACATAGTATGGAGGTTGTATAAAGACATACGTCCATCTAGTCCAACCTTTATACCCTACCCATAATGTCTGTATAACAGTTACATAGTAACATGTATTGGAGGTTGTATAAAGACATACGTCCATCTAGTCCAACCTTTATACCCTACCCATAATGTCTGTCTTTACAGTTACATAGTAATAGTATGGAGGGGTTGTATAAAGACATACGTCCATCTAGTCCAACCTTTATACCCTACCCATAATGTCTGTCTTACAGTTACAAGTAAACTGTATTGGAGGTTGTATAAGACATACACCCATCTAGTCCAGTCTTTATACCCTACCCTAAATGTCTGTATAACAGTTACATAGTAACATAGTATTGGATTTGTATAAAGACATACGTCCATCTAGTCCAACCTTTATACCCTACCCATAATGTCTGTATAACAGTTACATAGTAACATAATATTGGAGGTTGTATAAAGACATACATCCATCTAGTCAACCTTTATACCCTACCCATGATGTCTGTATAACGTTACTATTAACATAGTATTGGAGGTTGTATAAAGACATACGTCCATCTAGTCCAACCTTTATACCCTACCATAATGTCTGTATAACAGTTACATAGTAACTAGTAGTGGAGGTTGTATAAAGACATACGTCCATCTAGTCCAACCTTTATACCCTACCCATAATGTCTGTATAACAGTTCCATATAACATAGTATTGGAGGTTGTATAAAGACATACGTCATCTAGTCCAACCTTTATACCCTACCCATAATGTCTGTATAACAGTTACATAGTAACATAGTATTGGAGGTTGTATAAATCCTGTATAGGTCTCTGCACTAACATTGTGTGCAATATCCCAGATTTGAGAAGCAATATAAGTTGGTTTACTACCCATGTTGACACCTTTAAAGAGCAGTGTGTTTTTTGTAGATGGGAACTGGGGCGATACATAACTGTTTATTTATACGAGTTGTGTAAGTGTTTTTTGTCATGTTTCAGTAGGGTAATTTTTTACATTTCCTTCTTCTACAGCCATCCCACCTCCGAGGCCTCCCATGATGAGACCAGTTTTCATCCCCCACGCTCTGCAGCGCCCAGTGAGCCTCATCCCCCAATGCTCTTCCATCCTTCATTCCTCATGTCTTACAGCAAAGAGCTGTAAGTGTTTCCATTGAATGTAACTCAAAATTCTGTCATGTCCCACCGATCTAAATTTATGTGTCGCTTCCAATACTGGTTGCGACCTCTTCTAAAGGGGACTGTGTCTCCAAACAAGTTAGTTTAAATGAAAGGCCAGTTTCCTACCTTTAAACCGAGCCATCAACCACCTCTCTTACGTTTCCACACCCCAAGCTATACAGTGACTGACCAGGAAGTTAATGGGTGGGAGGCTGACATGTGACATTCCTAAGGCTTCCCTGCACAGTGCCACTGGCGAGCACAGCCTCAGACTCCCACAGTGTGTGAGGGAGACAGGAAGTCCCTCCTCCTGTCTGCTGTGGTGAAGGACCTGCAGCTGCAGAGAAGGTAAGGGAATCGACAGCCCTTCTCTCCTCGCTATGTGAAAAACAGCCTTTTCAAGCAGAGTTCTCACTCTGTTCTCACTCTGTCCTCACTCTGTCCTCACTCTGCCTCACTCTGTCCTCACTCTGTCCTCACTCTGTCCTCACTCTGTCCTCACTCTGTCCTCACTCTGTCCTCACTCTGTCCTCACTCTGTCCTCACTCCTGTCCATCTCTGTCCTCACTCTGTCCTCACTCTGTCCTCACTCTGTCCTCACCCGCCCACTTCACCCGTGGGTGGGTGGGGCCACATGGGGCTGTAAGGGAATGGGCCAAGGGGGCCTGCAACTGGAGGGATCATGGGGTCCATGAGTGGGAGGACCAGGGGGCTGCAAAAGGGGAGGAGACACAGGGCAGATTGACTGACAGGTTTCAGAGCAGGAAGCAGGAAGTGCAGGGGACCTGGTGATGCTGCTGCCATATCGCACACAAAATGTAAATATCTTCAAAACTATGTAAAATAAACAATGGAAATAAATTGCAAAAACTCTCAGAGAGAGCAATTCCTATCAATTTACCTAGTCATTTTTGGACCACAGTTTCCCCTTTAAAGCTGTTTGAGCTTGTTACGACCTTGCACTGCTCGGAGGAGACGGTCAGCTGTGATGCCATTTGTCACGGTCATGGCTGACCTATTCTACCCCAAAAATGGGGGTTGGACTTTCACTTGTAAGTGTAACAGTCTTGGATTTTGAGATATGCTTAAAGGACATTTATACTCGCCTCACACTCGCTTCTCTTCCCCCACGGCTGCAAAGTTCCCAGGATTAGGCCCAAAATCACTAAGTCCTCACCTCTGGGTACTTTCTGAAGTCCTGCAATACTTACTGAAAACTCCTTGGTGATCCGTCAGATCCTTCTCTATGAGTGACATTTCGCGAGGCAGCCAATGGGAAGACACCCTCTGTGAGGGCGTGTCTTCTCATTGGCTGCATCTTGGACTGTCCCCCCCCCCCCCCCTAACATAGTATTGGAGGTTGTATAAAGACATACGTCCATCTAGTCCAACCTTTATACCCTCCCTAACAGTTGACACACACTTTCCTCTATTGTTTATCCATTTAGTGGGCCAGGGATTTTGTTTAACAAATAGTTTTAGATCCTATTAATCTCTCCAGAGTCTGTGGGTCCCATCAGACTGAACAGGGGCAGAAGTGCAAAACTGAATTGTACACAGTCAAAGACACACAGAGCCGCCTGACCTTCCTTGTCCGTCTTCATGGCCAGACCAGGCACATTTGCAGTGAATTATGGGCACAGACAAATAAAGATCTTGCCGTCTATGAAGCAAGAACAGGGAAAGGCAAACTGCCAGCATCACAAACCAACAAACCACAGTCTGTGGTTCCATGTGCCACACAAGTTATGGTACCTACCTTCCAACTGTGCCCACACTAGAGAGACAAACAGCAAACACACACACACAGTTGCAACATGTGTGTACCCAGCCTTAGTAACAATACAATGGAAATTGTCCGTCCTAATAGGTTCCACAGCAATCTGACCTGTGTCCATAGCCATAGGGTAACGAGAGACTGAGGGAGGTCAAAGGTTCAACAGCAGAATTCCAGGTAAATTTCACTATATAAATTCCTTATCATTATAATAAAACTACAGGACAGAACTTGTTCAACACAAAGATTCCATGGTTCCAGGTCCCTGTCCTGACCAGCATGAGATACGTCAACCTCATAATACAAACTAAACCCAGAAACTAGGAGAGGCACCTGGGTAATGAGTGGGTGATGGGGAGGAGAAACGACTTGATACAATCAGCACAGAGGGACTGAGGTGGTAAGAAGCCACAGATCTTCAGGTAGATATGGGAATGGACAGACTTGATGGACAGACATAAGGACGTACTGGGGATGGAATAACCATGAGATCTTTAGGTAGATAAGGGAATGGACAGACTAGATGGACAGACATAAGGACGTACTGGGGATGGAATAACCATGAGATCTTCAGGTAGATATGGGAATGGACTACTAGATGGACAGCGCATAATGACGTACTGTGATGGAAAACCATGAATCTTCAGTAGATATGGGAATGGACAGACTATATGGACAGACATAAGGACGTACTGGGGATGGAATAACCATGAGATCTTAGGTAGATAGGGAATGGACAGACTAGAATGGACAGACATAAGGACGTACTGGGGAGGAATAACCATGAGATCTTCAGGTAGATAGGGAATGGACAGACTAGATGGACAGACATAAGGACGTACTGAGAATGGAATAACCATGAGATCTTCAGGTAGATATGGGAATGGACAGACTAGATGGACAGACATAAGGACGTACTGGGGATGGAATAACCATGAGATCTTTAGGTAGATAGGGGAATGGACAGACTAGATGGACAGACATTAAGGACGTATGGGGATGGAATAACCATGAGATCTTTAGGTAGATGGTAATGGACAGACTAGATGGACAGACATAGAGGACGTACTGAGTGGAATCAACCATGAGATCTTCAGGTAAGATGGAGGGACTAGTGACAGACATAAGGACGTACTGGGATGGAATAACCATGAGATCTTTAGGTTTAGATAGGGAATGGACAGACTAGATGGACAAGACATAAGGACGTACTGGGGATGTACTGAGGATAAACCATGAGATCTTTAGGTAGATAGGGGAATGGACAGACTAGATGGCCGACATAGGACGTACTGGGATGGAATAACCATGAGATCTTTAGGTAGATGGGGAATGGACAGACTGATATGGACAGACATACGGGAACGTACTGGGGATGGAATAACACTGAGATCTTTAGGTAGAAGGGGAATGGACGACTGTGGACAGACATAAGGACGTACTGGGGATGGAATAACCATGATGATCTTTAGGTAGATGGGGATGGAAAGACTAGATGGACAGACTAAGGACGTACTGGGGATGGAATCCCATGAGATCTTTAGGTAGATAGGGAATGGACAGACTTGATGGACGACATAAGACTACTGGGGAGAATAACCATGAGATCTTTAGGTAGATAGAATGGACAGACTAGATGGACAGACATAAGACGTACTGGGATGGAATAACCATGAGATCTTTAGGTAGATGAAGGAATGGACAACTAGATGGACAGACATACGGGACGTACTGGGGAGGGAATACCATGAATCTTTAGTAGATAGGGAATGGACAGACTAAATGGACAGCATCAGGACATACTGTGGGGAGGAATAACCATGAGATCTTTAGATATAAAATGGGGAATGGACAGACTAGATGGACAGACATAAGGACGTACTGGGGATGGAATAACCATGGGATCTTTAGGTAGATAGGGGAATGGACAGACTAATGGACAGACATAGATCTACTGGGGATGGAATAACCATGAGATCTTTAGGTAGATGGGGAATGGACAGACTAGATGGACAGACATAAGACGTACTGGGGATGGAATACCCATGGATCTTAGTAGTATAGGGAATGGACAGGCTAGATGGACAGACATAAGGACGTACTGGGGAGGGGAATAACCATGAGATCTTTAGGTAGATAAGGGAATGGACAGACTAGATGGACAGACTAAGACGTACTGGGGATGGAATAACCATGAGATCTTTAGGTAGATGGGGAATGGGACAGACTAGATGGACACATAGGACGTACTGGGGATGGAATAACCATGAGATCTTTAGGTAGATAGGGGATGGACAGACTAAGACATACTGTGGGAGGAATAACCATGAGATCTTTAGATAGATGGGGAATGGACAGACAAGATGGACAGACATAGGTGTACTGGGGATGGAATAACATGGATCTTTAGTAGATAGGGGAATGGACATACCTAAAGGACAAACATAGGCTACTGGAAGGAATAACCATGAGATCTTTAGGTAGATAAGGGGAATGGACAGACAGATGGACAGACATAAAGGACGTACTGGGGAGGGGAATAACCATGAGATCTTTAGGTAGATAGGGAATGGATAGATTAGATGGACAGACATAAGGACGTACTGGGATGGAAAAACCTATGGATCTTTAGGTAGATAGGGGAATGGACAGACTAGATGGACAGACATAAGGACGTACTGGAAGGTGAATAACCATAGATCTTTAGGTAGATAGGGGAATGGACAGACTAGATGGACAGACATAAGGACGTACTGGGGGAGGGATAACCATGAGATCTTTAGTTAGAAGGGGAATGGATAGATAGATTGGACAGACCATAAGGACGTACTGGGGATGGAATAACCATGAGATCTTTAGGTAGATATAGTAATGGACAGACTAGATGGACAGACATAAGGACGTACTGGGGATGGAATAACCATGAGATCTTTAGGTAGATAGGGGAATGGACGGACTAGATGGACAGACATAAGGACGTACTGGGGATGGAATAACCATGAGATCTTTAGGTAGATAGGGGAATGGACATACTAGATGGACGACATAGACGTACTGGGATGGAATAACCATGAGATCTTTAGGTAGATAGGGGAATGTGACATACTAGATGGACAGACATAAGGACGTACTGGGGATGGAATAAACCATGAGATCTTTAGGTAGATAGGGGAAGGACAGACTAGATGGACAGACATAAGGACGTACTGGGGATGGGAATAACCATGAGATCTTTAGGTAGATTGGGAATGGACAGACTAGATGGACAACATAAACGTACTGGGGATGTACTGGGTGGAATAACCATGAGATCTTTAGTAGATAAGTGAATGACAGACTCAGATGGACAGACTAAGGACGTACTGGGGATGGAATAACCATGAGATCTTTAGGTAATAGGGGAATGGACAGACTAGATGTGACAGACAAAGGACGTACTGGGGAGGGAATACCACTGAGATCTTTAGGTAGATAGGGGAATGGATAGACTAGATGGACAGACATAAGGACGTACTGGGGATGGAATAACCATGAGATCTTTAGGTAGATAGGGGAATGGACAGACTAGATGGACAGACATAGAGACGTACTGGGATGGAATAACCATGAGATCTTTAGGTAGATAGGGGAATGGACAGACTAGATGGACAGACATAAGGACGTACTGGGGGGGAATAACCATGAGATCTTAGGTAGATAGGGGAATGGACACTAGATGACAGACATAAGGATGTACTGGGGATGGAATAACCATGAGATCTTTAGGTAGATAGGGAATGGACAGACTAGATGGACAGACATAGGACGTACTGGGGATTGGAATAACCTGAGATCTTTAGGTAGATAGGGGAATGGACAGACTAGAGGACAGACATAGGACGTACTTGGGATGTGAAACCTGAAATCTTTAGGTAGATAGGGAATGACAGACTAGATGGACAACATAAGGACGTACTGGGGATGGAATACCATGAGTTACTGAATATCCAACTATGAGAATTTCTCTGGCACTGCCCATCATCTCCCCTCATTGCCGTGTACACAGGCGACATTAATCATATCCTACAGTCGGTGGGTGGTAAGTGGAGACGTGTAGTTTTACACACTCACATCCAGATTCCCATCCCTATTGACAACAACCTGTAAAATCTTCACTTTCCTGGGATTCCTGCCGATTGTTCACTAACTCCCTCCCCTAATAAGTAAAGACCACAGACCCAGCGTGAGACCCCCAGTCCCCGGCCTCCAGCCCAGCCAGTTATGTTTGACGCCTTCCATGACCTCTGGCCCATAAATCTCAGTCCTGCAGTCCCAGCCTCAGCCAGATGGTGTTTGGTCTGTGTCTGTTTATAGAGTCTTCTCAGCTGTGATAAATCACTGGTCCCTCTGTTCCCCCCCCCCTTGGGCACATTTCTAACCTGGCACGGGGCGCTGGGCTCCTACCGCCATGAGCCATTACACTTTATATTTGCATTTAAGGGAACATCCATTGGTACAAACTGTAGCGCAGTGTTAACATCCGTGGAAAGGTTCAAAGATTAAGGGGAAGTAAAAGTTAAAAAAACAACAACTTATTCTTTCTCTAAGTTTCCACTTTCCCTTTCAATTCATTCACGGGTTCATGTACAATCCAGTTCCTCTGCCCATCCCCACGTATCACTGAAACCTTATTACTGTAGTAAAGTTTAAACTGGGGATATGTTTATTCTAACCATGTGGGGCGGGTGGATAAGGAGCTGCAGGATGTTGGGTTGCACATTTCATTACAATATACAGGAGCCTCCTGCCAGAAATGTTTCCACCTTCTCTTTTCACACTAGGACAAAACTCACCGGTCTGGCCAGCGCAGCCTTTCAAATGCGAGTTTCAGTTCAATTTCCACCAACACCGGCTCGCCACCCCCCTGAACAACTACTACTCCCTAAACCATTCCATTCCTGACACCTTATTAGCACACGGTGAATGGGAGCAGGGATGGACTGGGCTATCGTATAACCTTCCTCTTAAGGACACACTACAATAACTGGGAGCAACATGGAGAGGCAATACGAAAGTTTCCCACAGCTAATTAGCTTGGAGGAGGAGGGACGGAGACAGTTACTGGTCAACACAAGCCACTCAGACTAGAAGAATAGATGCAGAAGTTGCCAGTGCAACCTATCCTGCTGCAAACAGACAGAACAAAGGGAGATTAAAGCAAGATCCAACAATCAATGCAAAAATACCTACAGTCCTATCCCTTTAAGAATATTACAGGCCATTAATTTCAAATAATACCAATCTTGTAAAGGCCCCATACACTCATCCACATTCTGAACAATTCCATTGAATTACAGAGAATGTTTTTAGGGTTTTCAATGGACCGATCGCCAATAACGATGGGTCTATTGAACAAAGCCTGATCGGGCAAGACGATCGTCCCCCATCTCACGGAACCAGACCGTGGGTCGCTTTCAAGCTGAAACATACGGAAGATCGGCAGCCGGAAGTCGGGCTCTTCCATCGTATTTTCAATAGTTTTTTGGCCATTCGAAATCCGATTGGAAAAATATTGGACCGTGTAAGGCTGGGTACACACATAACAATATTTCCGGCCAACCACAGTCATCTGCCGTCATTGTGTGATGTGGGTGGGGCCTGTTAAACTGACCAAACAGGCCTTTGGGTATTTTGGTAATCACAAGCAATTATGATTGGTTGCGGCGAACTGCCAGACTGGTGGCAGTGATTTGTCAGTAGTGGCGATCGTCAGTTGGACAATCTCATCGCGTGTAAGGTTCTCCCTGTATAAAAGTCTCTATACAAAGTACAGGGAGATCGCTTGTGACTGCCATACTCCGTACAATCGTGGTTGACTCCCTATAATTTAGTACAGGTGGCCCGGCCATAGCCGAGGAAAATTAACAGAATGGGTTAATACCCATGATAATCCCATGATCCCCAGTTAATATGAGGTCAGTTCCCCCCCTCGTTCCTTATTATTCACTTTGTGGGTTTTTGTTGAACAATGAGGTTAAAATTAATGAATTCGGGATTTTTTTTTCTCTTTTGCAATAAATGGAAGATGGAAAGGGGAGATTAGACGTGAATTCTGTTCCATTGGGTAACAGAGAAGAGTCAGTGCCAGGGGCCCAGTCTGGAGCCAAAACAAACACCCTCCCCCCCTCCTAGATCAGCACATTGCTCCCTCCACTAAACACAACCCTTCCTGTATCCCATGGTGCACGGCGGGCATAGGCAGATTGCAATCTCTTGGAACAGAAGTGGCACACTGAATCCATTCTACTACATATACACAGCACTGTACGCCACACAGTACATATACACAGCACTGTACGCCACACAGTCCATATACACAGCACTGTACGCCACAGTCCCATATACACAGCACTGTACGCCACACAGTCCACATACACAGCACTGTAACAACGCCACACAGTCCACATACACAGCACTGTACGCCACACAGTACGCCACACTTCCACATACAGCACTGTAGTACGCCACACAGTCCACATACACAGCACTGTACGCCACACAGTCCACATACACAGCACTGTACGCCACACAGTCCACATACACAGCACTGTACGCCACACAGTCCACATACACAGCACTGTACGCCACACAGTCCACATACACCACGTACGCCACACAGTCCACATACACAGCACTGTACGCCACACAGTCCACATACACAGCACTGTACCCACAACAGTCCCCCACCTACACAGCACTGTACGCCACACAGTCCACATACACACTGTACGCCACACAGTCCCATACACAGCACTGTACGCCACACAGTCCCACATACACAGCCACTGTACGCCACACAGTCCATATACACAGCACTGTAGCCCACCCAGTCCACATACACAGCACTTTACCCACACAGTCATACATGACACAGTTCATAACACAGACTGTACGCCACACAGTTCATATACACAAGCACTGTACGCCACACAGTCACATACAGCCTGTACGCCACACAGTCCACATTACACAGCAATGTACGCCACCCGTCCACATACACAGCAACTGTACCCACACAGTCCACATACCAGCACTGTACGCACACAGTCCACATACACAGCACTGTACGCCACACAGTCCACATACACAGCAC
This sequence comes from Hymenochirus boettgeri, assembly GCA_019447015.1. Taxonomy (NCBI): domain Eukaryota; kingdom Metazoa; phylum Chordata; class Amphibia; order Anura; family Pipidae; genus Hymenochirus; species Hymenochirus boettgeri. Next base: position 240,257,712 of record CM033475.1, read on the forward strand.
TGTACGCCACACAGTCCACATACACAGCACTGTACGCCGCACAGTCCACATACACAGCACTGTACGCCGCACAGTCCATATACACAGCACTGTACGCCGCACAGTCCATATACACAGCACTGTACGCCGCACAGTCCATATACACAGCACTGTACGCCGCACAGTCCATATACACCACACTGTACGCCGCACAGTCCTATACACAGCACTGTACGCCGCACAGTCCTATACACAGCACTGTACGCCGCCCAGTCCATATACACAGCACTGTACGCCCGCACAGTCCATATACACAGCACTGTACGCCGCCAGTCCATATACACAGCACTGTACGCCGCACAGTCCATATACCAGCACTGTCTCCACACAGTCCATATCACAGCCTGTACGCCACACAGTCCTCATACACAGTCACTGTACGCCACACAGTACCTATACACAGCACTGTGCGCCACCCAGTCCATATACACAGCACTGACCACACAGTCCTATACGCACGTACGCCACACAGTATATACACACCACTACTGTAACTGCCAACATTACATTCCAGCACTGTAACGCATACATTTTCCAGTGCACATACAGCACTGTACACTATACATTTCCAGTGCACATCACACGCTGTACACCAGGGGGACCCGACAGCCAGGGTTGTGATCTATTTATTAATTTTGGTTTGGGGGGTATATTTGGTATTGGGGGGTCTATTTATTAATTTTGGTTTGGGGGGTCTATTTGGTATTGGGGGTCTAATTATTAATTTTGGTTTGAGGGGTCTATTTGGTATTGGGGGGTCTAATTATTAATTTTGGTTTGAGGGGTCTATTTGGTATTGGGGGGTCGTAATTATTAATTTTGGTTTGAGGGGTCTTTTGGTTTTTTGGTTTGGGGGGTCTATTTAGTAATTTTGGTTTAGGAGGGGGTCTATTTGGTTATTTTGGTATTGGGGGTCTGTTTGGTATTGGGGGTCCACTGACTGACAGAATTGTTAGTGTGTTTCTATTGGCCCCTTTTGTGAGGGGTTGGAAACAAAGGGCCCAGGGCTGGATGCTGGGAGGGGGTTGGGGACTTACCTGGGGTTGGTGGTGTTCCAGTAGACCCCGTGTCTGGCACTGTTGACCTTCCAGATCTCCCGTAGCACCCGTGAACACCCACAAAAAAGTCCGGAGCTGCCACACTGACACCATCTCTCCTCACTACTGACTGAAACCAGCAGCCCAACAACCTGGGGGAACTTGGACACGCCCACAGGGGGCACTCCGGCCAATCAGCAGCTTCAATGCCCTCCCCAAGGTCCAGACTCCACTAACTGAGAACATCTGGGCGGGGTGGGGCAATTAACCCCTAACTGCCAGGGCTGGAACCTCATACATGTTTATCAACATGTTCCCCCCACACTGCCTACAGGATCTACCAGAACTGCATTCACAGGCAAAATCTACTAACATGATTAACTGGTCTGTAGTCATTATACACAGAGGGTCTGTGTAGTAACATTAGTATGGAGGTTGTATAAATCCATGTATAGGTCTCTGCACTAACATTGTGCATATCCCAGGTTTGAGAAGCCATATAAGTTGGTTTACTACCCATGTTGATACCTTTAAAAGAGCAGTGTGTTTTTGTAGATGGGAACTGGGTCGATACATAACTGTTTATACGAGTGTGTTAAGTGTTTTTGTCAGTGTTCAGTAGGTAATTTTCCATTTCCTTTCTTTACAGCCATCCCACCTCCGAGGCCTCCCATGTGAGACCCAGTTTCATCCCCCACGCTCTGCAGCGCCCAGTGGAGCCTCATCCCCCAATGCCTCGTCCATCCTTCATTCCTCATGTTTACAGCAAAGAGCTGGTGAGTGTTTCATTGAATATAACTCAAAATTCCGTCCTGTCCAGTACCGATCTAAATGTATGTGTGGCTTCCAATAATGGTTGCAACCTCTTATTAAAGCTGTTGAGCTTGTTTCGACCTGAACATGCTCAGAGGAGACGGTCGCTGTGATGCCATTTGTCACGGTCAGGCTGACCTATTCTACCCCAAAAAGGGTGGTGGACTTTCAACTTGGTAAGTGTAAGACTTGGAGTTTGAGATATGCTTAAAAGACAGTTATACTCACCTCTCACTCGCTTCTCTTCCCCACTGCTGCAAAGGTCCCAGGATTAGGCCTAAATCACTTAAGTCCTCACCTCTGGGAAGTTTCTAAGTCCTGCAATACTTACTAGAAAACTCCTTGGTCAACCGGTCCGATCCTCCTCTAGAGTGACAGTTCGCGAGGGCAGCCAATGGAAGAATGCTCTGCGAGGAGGCGTGTCTTCTCATTGGTGGCATCTTGACTGCCGCCGACAGTGGAGGTCCACACCCCTAGGTACTATCAGCAGTGGATCATGGAACAGGGGAATATAATTGTCCTTAAGCTATGTAGAAATTTTAATTGGGGATAGTAGTAATAATTATTCAGTGTTACTAGTAACATTATGGACGATTGGCTTGATTGATTTATTTATGCCAGTGAGTGTATTGCTTTTACTAGAGTAATCTCGGATATTTATAAAGTCTCAGCAGATGAGAGAACTGGAGCCGTAGAAAATTAGTGGACATTAAAGGATAACTATCGTGAATAAAGTTTCCTACTCCTAAGTTTCTACTACTAATATTGTTTTGTGAGGAGCACCAGCTCCAAGAAAACTGATTCTGCCAGTCTCCTCCTGCTTCAGCACTATCTTTAATACTGGAATAGTCCAGGACTAACCTGGCAAATGAAATCTGTACGTGCTGTAGCTCCTTAAAGAAAAAGATATTGGAGGTAGGAATAATCAATCCGACCTCCCTGCCCAGGTACTTTCCATTTTTAAAAGGTAATTTTTAGAGTATAGGTATCCTTAAGAGTTATCGTAAGTGTTACATTAAAGGGGGAGGACATAATTAGGTTGGTTAGTAGTCCCCAATATGCATATACCAAGGGGACCCAGACCTTGGTGAATTTAGCAAGACATCCAGGGGGAATAAAGATTAAAGGGTATGTCCACCCTTATTTCATTTATTAATATAGCCTTCCCCCTGGTCCCCCAGCCCCAACCGCATGGTTTTTATTTTTAGAAAGCCCCCCAAACTTTTATTACCTCCCCTCTTCCTTCACGCGCTGCCGGCCCTCTGCTTGCGAGAATGCAAGCAGAGGGCGGGACCGGCAGTCGCGTCTGTGAATGGCTGAGCGGAGCCAATCACGGACGTGGCTGCCGGTCATGTCAGTGCAGTGGAGGAAGAAGGAGAGGTAAGTAGAGTTTGGGGAGCTTTCTAAAAATAAAAACCATGCGGTTGGGGCTGGGGGACCAGGGGAAGGCTATATTAAAGGGGTTATACGCCTGGGGGAGGGAATCCGGGAGGAGGGAGGAGAGAAGGGCTGCAGTACGCATGCCAAAATTCTCCCGGAGGCCAGGTAGGAGGCAGAGATCCTATATGACTCTGCTATCCTCCTGGGGGCAGTTTTTGGGACTTTGGGGGACTATAGGAGAACCATATGGAGCTGGGATGTGAGGTAAGGATTAAACTACACTAATGTGGGGCCAGTAGTTGGGGGGATTATAGTTTTGGGGGTGGGACATGCCCTTTGCTATGATGAGTCTCCCAGCTATCTTATAGCAAAAGAAAGAAAATACAGGGGAGCACACTACTATGGGAATACAAAATATTTATTTGTGAAAACAACAACGACGTTTCGAGATGCCCTGTCCCCTTCCTCAGGGAAACCCGAAACGTTGTGATAAAGCGTTAAAACCCTTCTCTGTCCAGAAATCTGCTGAAAGGAGTTAAGCTAGATATTAGATATGTAGGATTATACCAAAGAAACATGTACATTTAAGAATTTGAATACGTTGTTTTTTTTTTTTTTCTTAAAATTTTTTAAACTGTTGCACATGTAATGAGAGAGTGGCTTTATTTAAAAAAAAAAAATTAATATACAGGGAACATTAATGTAAAAAACAGTGCTAAAAAAGATTTCTGATGCTTTGGGCCTATTCCAAGAGGGGGCCTGTTATTGGAGGAATGGGCAATCTTGATTTCTCCTTTGTGATAAGTTATTTATGGGTTATTCAATAAAGTTCTTATCGTTTAAAATGGGGCCAATTTTGCCCCAAAACAATCAGATGTTAGTTTTCAAATGTTAAATTAGATCTGATTCGCTAATAAACATTTATTGAATCTCCCTGTTAGAATCTAAAATTCTCTATACATGCTGAACTGCAGAAATTGACCACTAGTGGTGCAAAGACATCCTCCTGTGTTTTTGTACAGTCAGGAACAAGTTTTGTGTGTGTTTCTATAGGAAGGATTTATCTTTCCCCATCCACTTTTTTACAAAAATGTTGATTTCACTAAGTTATTTTTTCTGTTTTTTTTTTATTTTTTTATTTACAGTTGGTCTCGGCATCCAGGGATGCCTCCCCACAACCAATGATGCCCCATCCAATGCACGGACCACTCCTCCACTGATGAGTCATACACCACTACCTCCTCCTCCACTTAATATGCGAGCTGGTCCCCCTGTGAGTGTTCTGTTGTATTGTATTTATCTAGGAGAACTATAGTGCGTATATAAAGTTTTTTCAAAAACAGTAAAAGTACCTGAGGCCGGAGTAGGATTTGTACTTTCTACCTCCCAATATCTTTTATGAGGAGTGGCAGCATGATGAAAACTGCTTCTGCCAGGCTTCCTGAGTGCTTCAATGCTATCTTAATACAGGAAGGCCCAGGAACAAACCTGGCAGATGAAAAACTGTCATGCTGTAGTCCTCAACAAAACAATATTGGGAGGTAGGGATAATCATCCGACCTCCCTGTCCCAGTTACTTTTCATTTTTACAGTGTAGTTGTCCTTTTTTAGACTCCGTAATAGGGTCCACTAATTTCTTGTGGTTTGTCTGCAGTTTACTGTTGTTAGATAATTATTTCTTTTAAAGGAAAATTAATTAACAAATCTTTTCTTCTATTGCAATCTCATTGTTTTATCCCCAGCCGGCACAGTGGGACCTCTACCCCCACCCCCGCGTCCTATAATACAGCCAGCTCCAAAAATGAACCCTACGGTTATTCAAGCTGCTCCTACTGTGTATACAGCGCCCCTGTCAGGAAGGCTGAGGTACTGCTGAGTTTTAAAGATGTTCCTCTTGTAAACACAACTATAAATTAAAGATGTCTCCTCTTGTAAACACAACTATAAAATGTTTCTTGGTTTAGGAGGAAGTTCCGGATCCGCCAGTGGTTCCAGATGGAGAAGGAGACCATGAGCTTCGGAAGAAGCGTAATGGTCCAAGCATGCCAGAAATCGAACCAGTCCGCCTGAGGTTAGTCCTTCGACTTGGGACAGTATTCTCGATCTTCCTTCTGGCTTCCTGCTCTTTAATACCTTACAGCTCCGCTTCTTTAGGTGGATTCTGGAACCAATTCAGGAGGAATAAAAGAAAACGAAACCAGAAAAGTTAAAACGCTGCATCCGGACAGCAGACCGGGACGTCGTGGGAAGATCAGAGTTTTGTTGGAATGGGAATCGGGTGAGTAAAATCATTGTTTATCTAGATTGCTCTAACCAGGTATTCTGTATATTGCAGTCATTGTGAACATTCAGTGATTTCATTCCCTTTGCTTTTCTGTTGTCAGTAGTGAGCTGCATGTCTGGTTCTATAACACCTTTCCGGAGCACCACTTCCTCGGAATGTTCCCAACGTAATTCTACTGATTTACTGTTGGATGGGTCCACACATGCTCAGATCTCAACTGAATCACCCAGGGACACTATAAGGGGCCCTGCAAACAAGTTGTCAGTATTTATGGTATTATTATTATGGTAATTGAAATAAGAAGATTCCCCCTTTGTCTTGAAAGCCAATGTATTTGCACTAAACTTGCCCTTGAAAAAGGAAACGAAATAACGTTAAGTAAGTTAACCAATAGAAATCAAGAAGTTTGAAGTATTTGTAACTGACATTTTGTGGTCATTAAAGGGTTAATAGCCTTAGAAGTTTTACTGCTCTCCCTACTTTACTGTTAACTATAATCATTTCCTTGAAGTAAGGCAGGCGAGTGAGAGCCAATACTGGCAGTAACAATTTTGACTATAATAACACCACAAACAGGTTTAGAGATTCAGTAGTTGGGCTGTTACACACCGGACAATTTTTCGAAATGACATTTGTGTGGCCCATTTAAAGCACACAATTGGGGTGGAAAGTTGTGGGCATACACACAGGCCATGTGGTATGCAGCCGTAGTCAAATGCCGGTCTGTGGTGGTTATAATTAAATGATTTCCCCCCGCCCAGTTAATTCTAAAAAAAAAGCAGCACAACATACTTGTAGTTCTTTGCTCCCGCGGCTGTCTCTGCCCGGCCATCTGTGTTCTGGAAGCTGCCTCTCAGCCAATACAGACGCAGTTGGGGCAATGCATTGCGCGGGGGGAAATGAAGCAATGTAAGTTGGGGGTGGGCAGGAGGAGTGGCCTACACTACGGGAAATTAAATTTAAAGGTAGGGGGTGGGCAGGCAGGATGGGGGGGGCGTCTCAGTACCTCCCAGAGATCAAGAAGGAGGCAGAAAACTTGAAGGTAACAGCTCCTATCTTCAGTTTCCTGGAATTTGGACAGGCACTGCAGGAGACCCATAAGCAAGATGGAGGGAAGGATTTTTTTAAACTGCACAGTGGGGCAGTATGTGGGTTAAGTTTTAGTTTGGGGGTGGACATGCCCTTAACACTTTGAGTTCCTCTTTGGTTGCAACGATTTCAGGATATTTGTGGTGATCTGGGAAACGAGTGTGAACGATGACACCTTGCCCGCGCGTTTTAGCCGTTACCCGTCTTCTCAAGGCCAAAGTGATAAGAGACAAACGCACGGGAAACTAAAGGCTACGGCTTTGTGAGCTTCAAAGACCAACGACTACGTGAGGCCGTGTCGAGAGATGAACGGTAAGAGTGGAGAAAGATGGAGGTTATATACCTATTCGCGCCGCGATAGGGCGATGTAGGATTCGCGCCGCGATAGGGCGATGTAGGATTCGCGCCGCGATTAGGGCGATGTAGGATTCGGGCCGCGATATATGGGCGGAGTGTAGGATTCGCGCCGCGATAGGGCGATGTAGGATTCGCGCCGCGAGCTTCTTGTAGGGACGTAGGATTCGCGCCGCGATATAGGGCGACGTAGGATTCGCGCCGCGATAGGGAGCGAACGTAGGATTCGCGCGCGATTAGCGCGACGATAGAGGATCGCGCCGCGAGGGCGACGAGGATTGCGCCCGCGAAGAGGGCGACGTTAGGATTCGCGCCGCGATAGGGCGACGTCGTAGGATTCGCGCCGCGATAGGGGCGACGTAGGATTCGCGCGCGATAGGGCACGATGGATTCGCGCCGCGATAGGGCGATGTAGGATTGGTTTAGCATCCTTTGTTTTGGTTGTACAACTGTAACTTTATAGCTTTAGAATTAGCAGTACTTCAAGTTGATGCTTTTATTTTTTTTTAAATGGGCTTAGTTGTCTTTAATGCCACAATACATACTTGACCGTTTAAAACAGTTTATCCTGCCTTTTAAGGGATTAGCTATAAAGGCAAAATTATAGTGAGGAAATTGGTTTTTTTTATTGCTTCTAAGTATCCTATAAGTCATCCAAAACACCAGGGTACCTTTAGTTTTTTTTAAATCTTCATAGTCCCGAGATATAAGCCTTTGAATCTGCTGTGATTTGTAGGAAGCTGGACTACACATCATCTGTCACTCAAGGCACACACCCACACAATCCAAAGTCTCCCTGCAGTACTGTCACACACTCTCTACCCCACCTATATGTAAAAGTGAAACATAAGTCAAATGCGTGTAGTGCTAAAAACAATAATAAACCATAACCCAGCAAATGAGCCTAACAAACTTAAAACAGCCCTCCCTCCCCCAAAAACTTATTATACATACAAAACCAGTGACTACAAATGGAACACTAATACAGGATATAGACCTTTATACCCTACCCATAATGTCTGTATAACAGTTACATAGTAACATAGTATTGGAGGTTGTATAAATCCATGTATAGGTCTCTGCACTAACATTGTGCAATATCCCAGATTTGAGAAGCAATATAAGTTGGTTTACTACCCCATGTTGACACCTTTAAAAGAGCAGTGTGTTTTTTGTAGATGGGAACTGGGGCGATACATAACTGTTTATTTATACGAGTGTGTTAAGTGTTTTTGTCAGTGTTCAGTAGGGTAATTTTTTCCATTTCCTTTCTTCTACAGCCATCCCACCTCCGAGGCCTCCCATGATGAGACCCAGTTTCATCCCCCACGCTCTGCAGCGCCCAGTGGAGCCTCATCCCCCAATGCCTCGTCCATCCTTCATTCCTCATGTCTTACAGCAAAGAGCTGGTAAGTGTTTCCATTGAATGTAAACTCAAAATTCTGTCATGTCCAGCCACCGATCTAAAATGTATGTGTGGCTTCCAATAATGGTTGCAACCTCTTATTAAAGCTGTTTGAGCTTGTTTCGACCTTGCACATGCTCAGAGGAGACGGTCAGCTGTGATGCCATTTGTCACGGTCATGGCTGACCTATTCTACCCCAAAAAGGGGTGGTGGACTTTCAACTTGGTAAGTGTAACAGACTTGGAGTTTGAGATATGCTTAAAAGACAGTTATACTCACCTCTCACTCGCTTCTCTTCCCTCACTGCTGCAAAGGTCCCAGGATTAGGCCCTAAATCACTTAAGTCCTCACCTCTGGGAAGTTTCTAAGTCCTGCAATACTTACTAGAAAACTCCCTTGGTCAACCGGTCCGATCCTCCTCTATGAGTGACAGTTCGCGAGGCAGCCAATGGGAAGACATGCTCTGCGAGGAGGCGTGTCTTCTCATTGGCTGCATCTTGGACTGCCGCCGACAGTGGAGTCCACACCCTAGGTACTATACAGCAGTGGATCATGGAACAGGGGAATATAATTGTCCTTTAAGCTATGTAGAAATTTTAAATTGGGGATAGTAGTAATAATTATTCAGTTGTACTAGTAACATTATTGGACGGATTGGCTTGATTGATTTATTTATGCCAGTGAGTGTATTGCTTTTACTAGAGTAATCTCGGATATTTATCATAAAGTCTCAGCAGATGAGAGAACTGGAGCCGTAGAAAATTAGTGGCATTAAAGGATAACTATCGTGAATAAAGTTTCCTACCTCCTAAGTTTCCTACCTCCTAATATTGTTTCTGTGAGGAGCACCAGCTCAAAGAAAACTGATTCTGCCAGTCTTCCTCCTGGCTTCAGCACTATCTTTAATACTGGAATAGTCCAGGACTAACCTGGCAAATGAAATCTGTACGTGCTGTAGCTCCTTAACGAAATGATATTGGGAGGTAGGAATAATCAATCCGACCTCCCTGCCCCAGGTACTTTCCATTTTTAAAAAGGTAATTTTTAGAGTATAGGTATCCTTTAAGAGTTATCGTAAGTAGTTACATTAAATGGGGGAGACATAATTAGGTTGGTTTAGTAGTCCCCAATATGCATATACCAAGGGGACCCAGACCTTGGTGAATTTAGCAAGACATCCAGGGGGAATAAAGATTAAAGGGTATGTCCACCCTTATTTCTATTTATTAATATAGCCTTCCCCCTGGCCCCCAGCCCCAACCGCATGGTTTTTATTTTTAGAAAGCCCCCCAAACTTTTATTACCTCCCCTCTTTCCTTCACCGCGCTGCCGGCCCTCTGCTTGCGAGAATGCAAGCAGAGGGCGGGACCGGCAGTCGCGTCTGTGATGGCTGAGCGGAGCCAATCACGGACGTGGCTGCCGGTCATTCAGTGCAGTGGAGGAAGAAGGAGAGGTAAGTAGAGTTTGGGGAGCTTTCTAAAATAAAAACCATGCGGTTGGGGCTGGGGGACCAGGGGAAGGCTATATTAAAGGGGTTATACGCTGGGGGAGGGAATCCGGAGAGGGAGGAGGAGAGAAGGGCTGCAGTACGCATGCCAAAATTCTCCCGGAGGCCAGGTAGGAGGCAGAGTCCTATATGGACTCTGCTATCCTCCTGGGGGCAGTTTTGGGACTTTGGGGGACTATAGGAGAACCATATGGAGCTGGGATGTGAGGTAAGGATTAAACTACACTACATGGTGGGGCCAGTAGTTGGGGGGATTATAGTTTTGGGGGTGGACATGCCCTTTGCTATGATGAGTCTTCCCAGTCATCTTATAGCAAAAGAAAGAAAATACAGGGGAGCACACTACTATGGTGAATACAAAATATTTATTTGTGAAAACAACAACGACGTTTCGAGATGCCCTGTCCCCTTCCTCAGGGAAACCCGAAACGTTGTTGATAAAGCGTAAAACCCTTCTCTGTCCAGAAATCTGCTGAAAGGAGTTAAGCTAGGATATTAGGATATGTAGGATTATATCAAAGAAATATCTGTACATTTAAGAATTTGAATAGTTGTTTTTTTTTTCTTCAAATTTTAAACTGTTGCACATGTAATGAGAGAGTGGCTTTATTTAAAAAAAAAAAATTAATTATACAGGGAACATTAATGGTAAAAAACAGTGCTAAAAAAGATTTCTGATGCTTTGGGCCCTATTCCAAGAGGGGCTGCCTGTTATGGAGGCAATGGGCAATCTTGATTTCTCCTTTGTGATAAGTTATTTATAGGGTTATTCAATAAAAGTTCTTATCGTTTAAAATGGGGCCAATTTTGCCCCAACCAATCAGATGTTAGTTTTCAAATGTTAAATTAGATCTGATTCGCTAATAAACATTTATTGAATCTCCCTGTTAGAATCTAAAAATTCTCTATACATGCTGAACTGCAGAAATTGACCACTAGGTGGTGCAAAGACATCCTCCTGTGTTTTGTACAGTCAGGAAACAAGTTTTGTGTGTGTTTCTATAGGAAATGGTTTATCTTTCCCCATCCACATTATTTTACAAAAATGTTGATTCTTCACATAAGTTATTTTCTGTTTTTTTTTTTTATTTTTTTATTTACAGTTGGTCCTCGGCATCCAGGGATGCCTCCCCCACAACCAATGATGCCCCATCCAATGCACGGACCACCTCCTCCACTGATGAGTCATCACCACTTACCTCCTCCTCCACTTAATATGCGAGCTGGTCCCCCTGTGAGTGTTCTGTCTGTATTGTATTTATCTAGGAGAACTATAGTGCGTATAAAGTTTTTTCAAAAACAGTTAAAAGTACCTGAGGCCGGGAGGTAGGATTTGTACTTTCTACCTCCCAATATCATTTTTATGAGGAGTGGCAGCATGATGAAAACTGCTTCTGCCAGGCTTCCTGAGTGCTTCAATGCTATCTTTAATACAGGAAGGCCCAGGACACTAACCTGGCAGATGAAAACTGTCATGCTGTAGCTCCTCAACAAAACAATATTGGGAGGTAGGGATAATCAATCCGACCTCCCTGTCCCAGTTACTTTTCATTTTTACAGTGTAGTTGTCCTTTTTTAGACTCCGTAATAGGGTCCACTAATTTCTTGTGGTTTGTCTGCAGTTTACTGTTGTTAGATAATTATTTCTTTTAAAGGAAAATTAATTAACAAATCTTTTCTTCTAATTGCAATCTCATTTGTTTTATCCCCAGCCGGCACCAGTGGGACCTCTACCCCCACCCCCGCGTCCTATAATACAGCCAGCTCCAAAAATGAACCCTACGGTTATTCAAGCTGCTCCTACTGTGTATACAGCGCCCCCTGTCAGGAAGGCTGAGGTACTGCTGAGTTTTAAAGATGTCTCCTCTTTGTAAACACAACTATAAATTAAAGATGTCTCCTCTTTGTAAACACAACTATAAAATGTTTCTCTGGTTTAGGAGGAAGTTCCGGATCCGCCAGTGGTTCCAGATGAGAAGGAGAAACATGAGCTTCGAAGAAGCCGTAATTGGTCCAAGCATGCCAGAAATCGAACCAGTCCAGCCTGAGGTTAGTCCTTCGACTTGGGACAGTATTCTCGATCTTCCTTCTGGCTTCCTGCTCTTTAAATTCCTTACAGCTCCGCTTCTTTAGGTGATTCTGGAACCAATTCAGGAGGATAAAAAGAAAACGAAACCAGAAAAGTTAAAACGCTGCATCCGGACAGCAGCCGGGACGTCGTGGGAAGATCAGAGTTTGTTGGAATGGGAATCGGGTGAGTAAAAATCATTGTTTATCTAGATTGCTCATAACCAGGTATTCTGTATATTGCAGTCATTGTGAACATTCCAGTGATTTCATTCCCTTTGCTTTTCTGTTGTCAGTAGTGAGCTGCCATGTCTGGTTCTATAACAACCTTTCCCAGGATGCACCACTTCCTCGGAATGTTCCCAACAGTAATTTCTACTGATTTACTGTTGGATGGGTCACACATGCTCAGATCTCAACTGAATCAACCCAGGGACACTATAAGGGGCCCTGCAAACAAGTTGTCAGTACTTTATTGGTAATTATAATTATGGTAATTGAAATAAGAAGATACCCCCTTTGTCTTGAAAGCCAATGTATTTGCACTAAACTTGCCCTTTTAAAAAGGAAACGAAATAACGTTAATATAAGTTACCAATAGAAGATCAAGAAGTTTGAAGTATTTGTAACTGACATTTTGTGGTCATTAAAGGGTTAATAGCCTTAGAAGTTTTACTGCTCTCCCTACTTTACTGTTAACTATAATCATTTCCTTTGAAGTAAGGCAGGCAGAGTGAGAGCCAATCACTGGCAGTAACACTTTTGACTATAATAACCACAAAACAGGCTAGAGATTCAGTAGTTGGGCTGTTAACACACCGGACAATTTTTCGAAATGACCATTTGTGTGGCCCATTTAAAGCACACAATTGGGGTGGAAAGTTGTGGGCATACACACAGGCCATGTGTATGCAGCCGTAGTCAAATGCCGGTCTGTGGTGGTTATAATTTAAATGATTTCCCCCCCGCCCAGTTAAATTTCTAAAAAAAAAGCAGCACAAACATACTTGTAGTTCTTTGCTCCCGCGGCTGTCTCTGCCCGGCCATCTGTGTTCTGGAAGCTGCCTCTCAGCCAATCACAGACGCAGTTGCGGGCAATGCATTGCGCCGGGGGGAAATGAAGCAATGTAAGTTGGGGGTGGGCAGGAGGAGTGGCCTACACTACGGGAAATTAAATTTAAAGGTAGGGGGTGAGGCAGGCAGGATGGGGGGGGCATGTCTCAGTACCTCCCAGAGATCAAGAAGGAGGCAGAAAACTTGACAGGTAGACAGCTCCTACTCTTCAGTTTCCTGGAATTTGGACAGGCACTGCAGGAGACCCATAAGCAGAGATGGAAGGGAAGGATTTTTTTTAAACTGCACAGTGGGGCCAGTAGTGGGTTAAGTTTTAGTTTTGGGGGTGGACATGCCCTTTAACACTTTGAGTTCCTTCTTTGGTTGCAGACGATTTCAGGATATTTTGTGGTGATCTGGGAAACGAGGTGAACGATGACATCCTTGCCCGCGCGTTTAGCCGTTACCCGTCCTTCCTCAAGGCCAAAGTGATAAGAGACAAACGCACGGGGAAAACTAAAGGCTACGGCTTTGTGAGCTTCAAAGACCCAAACGACTACGTGAGAGCGATGCGAGAGATGAACGGTAAGAGTGGAGAAAGATGGAGGTTATAATACCTATTCGCGCCGCGATAGGGCGATGTAGGATTCGCGCCGCGATAGGGCGATGTAGGATTCGCGCCGCGATAGGGCGATGTAGGATTCGCGCGCGATAGGGGACGATGAGGATTCGCAGCCGGATAGGGCGATGTAGGATTCGCGCCGCGATAGGGCGATGTAGGATTCGCGCCGCGATAGGGCGACGTAGGATTCGCGCCGCGATAGGGCGACGTAGGATTCGCGCCGCGATAGGGCGACGTAGGATTCGCGCCGCGATAGGGCGACGTAGGATTCGCGCCGCGATAGGGCGACGTAGGATTCGCGCCGCGATAGGGCGATGTAGGATTGGTTTAGAACATCCTTTGTTTTTGTTGTACAACTGTAACTTTATAGCTTTAGAATTAGCAGTACTTCAAGTTGATGCTTTTATTTTTTTTTTAAAATGGGCTTAGTTGTCCTTTAATTGCACACATACATACTTGACCGTTTAAAACAGTTTATCCCTTGCCTTTTTAAGGGATTCTTAAAGGGCAATTATAGTGAGAAAATTGGTTTTTTTTTATTTCTTCTAATGTATCCTATAAGTCATCCCAACCACCAGGGTACCTTTAGTTTCTTTAAATTCTTCATAGTCCCCGAGATATAAGCCTTTGAATATGCTGTGATTTGTAGGAGCTGCTACACATCATCTGTCACTCAAAGGCACACACCCACACAATCCAAAGCTCCCCTGCAGTACTGTCACACACTCTCTCACCCACACTATATGTACCATGTGCAACATATAGTCAAATGCTGTAGTGCTAAACACAATCAATAAACCATTAACCCAGCAATATGAGCATAACACACTATAAAACAGCCCCTCCCTCCCCCAAAAATCTTATATACATACAAAACCAGTGACTCAAATGGAACACTAATACAGTATATATAATACAGTAATACAGACTATATACCAAACAAGACACACAGTGCAATCTATGAAATATATAGACTAAAGCAACTGAAATGTAACAGGACAACAAGCAGTGTCACTGTGTTTGTGAAGGTCTCACTACAAGCTGCTGTTACACTGACTCTTGTCTTCAGTGATTATGATCTCAGCTAAGCAGGGGGAGAGATATGAACTTTAGGTAAAAAGTAAATAACAATTAGCAAAGTTAGAGAACAGGCAGAGTTCAGTAACTTACTTGTAAAGAATCTCAGCACCACTTGTCCTCCTCTCTGCCCCTCCCTTCAGCATATTGCTACTTTATTCCACACTTTGCTTGCAGTCTAGCTCTGGAAGGGAGGGGTCAACAGGATGTCAGCACTTCATTTAAAGTCCTTTCAACTGACCATGCTCGGACTCTGTATACAGCCCGTCACTGCTTGAGGGGGAGTAGACAGAGAGGGGAGGGGGACTACACAGCTTGGTACAAACTTCTGCCAGTGTGAAGAAACGAAGCCACACAGAAACATGAAAGTGAAGCAGCTTATACTAAGTGATCTATACATTGTATACAGACAGTTTTTTTTTCACTATAGTTGCCCTTTAACCAAAGCTATAACTGTATATTCAGTCAATTATTTACTTCCTTAACCAATTATCTTCTCCCACTGGGACGGACATGCTCGGTGAGCTTCAAGGAGTGAGAGATTTTAATCCGCATTTTCTAGGTTATAAGTCAGTGTGTTTTAGACCATCATTTTCTTTGAATGACTCTCTGCACTTGCCCTTTAATGGAGGTGAATTTATTACTTAGGATCATATTTGCATTTTAGAAGCCATATAAATACATTTAGTGGATATAGCCTACATTGTTCTGTAATTTGACTTGGTCTTGGTTTTTTTGTAGCCCAAAAGGGGAAGTAGGATACCACAGGAAGTTTAAAATGATTGCCATCTGCAGATAAACTACAGTTCCCAGAATTCCTAGCCATGGCATGCTCTTATAGTTTACCAGCAGCTGATTGGTTACACCTAATATAGGACATGTCTCGTATTTCAGGTAAATATGTCGGTTCTCGTCCTATTAAACTGCGCAAGAGCACGTGGAAGGATCGTAACATGGACATAGTGCGCAAGAAGCAGAAGGAGAAGAAGAAACTTGGACTCAGATAGGAACCGAACAAACCCTGGACTGGAATTAACTGGTTATCTGTAGAACTTCAGACTGTTAAAAACTCCCATCATCCCCTGAAATCGCTCCGGACTGCCCAGCACAGCAATGCAGAGACAATGGGTGGTCTCTGTCTCCAGACCATAAAACACAACAGCGGACTCTGAACTGTATCATTTCCCACTTTACGTTAAATGCAGCCTCTAAAATAACATATGGCCCGTACCTAGTTACCCATGCGCGTATGATGGGTTAAAAACAGACAAGCGGGATCACAGTGATAAATCAACATAGTAACACAGAACCGTAATCTCATTGGTCAGGGATTGCATGTCTCGGGTGCATAGAAATCTACCTTTAATATGAATACAAAATGGCTGCCGTATCGCCATGTAACATTTGTGTAGGTTTTTTCCTATTGAACGATTCTCGGCTTTTCCAGTCATAGACCTAAAGAAAGGTCCTGCTCATTATTGTTCACTCCAAACTCCCCATCTACCACAGACCTAAAGATTGGTGACAGACAAATTGTCCCAGACAGATCCATAGGGCCCTCAATATGGTGCTGGTTGTGTGTGTGTGGAGATTGGTCCTTCTATGGAGACACCCAGGAATCCAGTATCCAATAAGGTGGGGTAAGGAAGATCCACTATGAAACTACCTGAGATCCGTTGGGCTTAGCCACTGGGGACCCACCCGGTTTGTAACAGATCAGCAGTTTTAGAGAATGAAATGGAAACAGAACCTTTGTATCTGGTCAACAAAATAGTGGACGGGCCACTGATCTATAAATTGAGTGGGAGGTAGGAGACAGAACGCCCACTTCCCACTATTACCTGAGAAGCCAATGGGCCTTAAAAAGATTCTCCTTCTGACAGGCCTCTGATCTGTAACACAGGTGGCGTGTTCTTACTTTACAGAAAAAGAAGGGACAGATGGGGGGGAGGATTGGGAGGAGCAATGAACCACTTCCTGAGAACTATCTTTCATGACTTACTGATGGCTTCTGAAGTAATAGTGGGAGGTTGGAATACCTTTCCCTACCTCCCATCTCCTTGTCATTTTCAATTAATGAAAAAAAAAATTCCTGTTTAATATCCACTGAGATCTGTGGCTGTCTGTGGATTCCCCCTAATACAGAAGAGCTACAATATTTCAGGGATTGTTACTGACCAAGGGAACGTCTTAAGCTTCGTACACACGTTAGATATTTGTTGCGCAATATGACCGACAAGCCTCCTTTGACCGGGTCTTTATACTGTAGTTCCACCATACTACATTGGTACATGAACGATAGTGGGTAGATTGTGTGTATTCAAACAAGAGATTGTAAGATTGCGTGTACTCGTAACGCTGCATATTTCTTCCCATGGTACGTACACGGTTTAGCGATAATCTGGCTATAATGTACAAACATTTATTATTATTATACAAATGTCACGCGATTGAATATTCATTGGTCATACTGTGCAGCAAATATCTATCGTCTGTCCAATATCTCTGGGGACGCTTAACCCTTTGCCACCGCAACTGGAAATCCTTTGATTGTGCAGTCACCAATTGGTTAATGTTATTTTAATTTTCTTTATTTGTGCAAATTTTTGTGTAGGAAACTTTTTTTTTTTTTTTTTTATAAAAGATAAAATTATCGCATGCGATTAAATTTACTATTTTATTTGAATTATCCAGAATTGGTTTGCAATCCTTAAGTCGCTTTACTGCAGAAAATTTGACTCCCATATCTAGTACAGCGCCACCATGTGCTAACTTTGCGCATTGCAATTATTTGGGTACGTCATTTAAAGGAGCACCGTAGGTTAAAATCCATTCTTTGATTTAGGCTGAGAAATCAGAATCCTGGGGATCTCCTTTCATGTTGATAAAGGTTTAATATACAATGTTACATACCAGTGACCTGCCAGCTATAGTTACAATGTAACCTTGCTAATAGTGCTGGGAAATGGAGTTAAAGATGCAGAGAGCCATGTATATAGTCTGTGCTATTTTATTTTGTTCATATCCATCTGTCCTGATTAATCACACACAGCACCTCTTACTAGCCGAGATTCTCAATATCACTTGTCAATAAAGAATGATCCACTGAACTTGGATTCCTACAGATTTCAAGTTCTCTATCGGTTTCCTGTCTAGAATTCATTTCAGATGTAAATAAAATGGCCCGTATTTTATTTTTATATTGTTGTTTTGTGTTTCTGATTTCAAGCCAAAAAAAAGATCAAATTAAGGACAATTTCTCTTCGGTCTTCTCTCTTAGGCAGTGATTAGTTATGACATCTTGAAAGTTACATTTTAAAAAGAGACTTGTGCTTGAATGCAAAAGGTGGTCTCCATATGGGTGGTCTTTAGTATAAAAGACACATCCCTACCTTTAAAATGACGCCAGGATCATGCTTTTATGCAAAGTTACAGCAGTTTAACGGGTGGCACTTCGTCTACATCCAAGTTTAAGGTTGGAGCATGCTCACTGCTGGGACAAAGCATCATCAAACATCTAAATTATTTTTAAAGCTATCCTAAAAAAAATTTTTGCCCTCCCTAAGTTGTACAGGGGTAGAGGAAAGGACAAAGAATGGTTGCCGAGCTGTAAATAAGATCAATGCCTGTCACAGACAGGGCAGTCTGGAAAGCGTAACTTTAAAGCCTATTACTTAAGATCCAGAGAAGCTAGAGGCAATAATATGCACACGAGACCTGTTACCCTTTAAAAATATAAATTGCTGATCACGTGTCACCTATTCAAAGACAAATCTTTCACAACTGCAAACCCTGCAATCACTTTCTCTCACTAGGTCAATTACACTGAGCATGTCTAAGCCAGTGACTTTGGCAGGAGGAGGGGTTAGAAGAGACCAAAAGGCTTCATACAGTTGTATCTCTGGTTAACAAGTGATACATTGTTTATGGACTAAGAATCCACTGAAATGTGTTTTCCTAAAATTACACGGAAACTAAATTGGTTTGTAGAAAAACAAGTACTGTTAAAAAGTGATGTAGATTTGGGGGTAAATATGCCTGACTGCTCTGTTTCCTCATCACAAAATTGTATTTGTTTCCATTGGCTCTCCCTTGCTGCCCCTCTGATTATGCGGTTCCATTGGCCACACACATTAAAGTCTAACAGGGAGATGGAATAGAAGGTCCTATCATTAAATTATGATGCTAATAATACCCCAACCAATCAGATGTTATTTACAATTTGAAAGCTAACATCTGATTGGTTGGGGCAAAATTAGCACCATTTTTAACAATACGAACATTTATTACATCTCCCCGCAAATGTAAAAACCTTTTATAGCAGTAGGGCTTCAACTTGGCTGCCAATCATTTGAATAGGTGGCCTAGACAAGCCCTTGTAGAGTACAGTGGTGGTAAAATTGTATTGAGATTTTCATCTTTGTGTTCAGGTCTGGAAGAGTTGCGGTTGTATGTATAACACACTCATTGTTGAGTGAATTCACCTGCCGACAAATATTACATAGTTTGTAATGGATGATGATATAGACATCAAACTGGTGGCCTCCCAGATGTTTATAAACACCTGGAGCACTGCAAGTTCCACATCCCTGTAATATAGGGAATACGGCTATACCGAGGATAAGCAATGTTCTCAAATTAAATATTGAGTATTCCTTGTAATTCCTAATCCTGTCCACTAGATGGCACATCTCCATAGATATTGTGTATTCCTTGCAAATCCTAATCCTGTCCACTAGATGGCACATCTCCATAGATATTGTGTATTCCTTGTAATTCCTAATCCTGTCCATAGATGGCACATCCATAGATATTGTGTATTCCTTGTAATTCTAATCGTCCACAGATGGCACATCTCCATAGATATTGTGTATTCCTTGCAAATCCTAATCCTGTCCACTAGATGGCACATCTCCATAAGATATTGTGTATTCCTTGTAATTCCTAATCCTGTCCAATAGATGGCACATCTCCATAGATATTGTGTATTCCTTGTAATTCCTAATCCTGTCCACTAGATGGCATCTCCATTCCAATGTTGTTCTTTGGATCAGAGTGTTTGTTAGAGCTGGTCAGAGACATTTCTATTTGCAGGGAATATTTATTTTGGAGAGGTGCTGTGATGTAATAGTGAGGATGGAACTGAATATTCAGCCCAATGGGGATTGTGTGGTTAGTGGTGACCAAACCATTTGTCTTTGGTCTCCCTGTACCTGCTGGAAAATGTCTATTGTGATTATTATGGGACAGATTGATAAACGTGTGGGCAGGGCCTGGTTAGTGAATGAGCCTGGTATGGAGATCACTGGCATTTTAGGGTAGCTTAGTGGTTGATCCTTACATATTCTATCACTATACATCTGGACTACAACTACCAGAATTCCCAGTGTGTACTCTGACCTGTGCACATTTTTATGGGAAAAGTAGTGTGGGGTTTCAGACCCATAGGACACCAGGGCCTGTAGGGGGGGCAACCCGAAGTCCGAATGCTTACTGCATGGATAGCAGAGAGCAAATGTATCTCAGAGGGCTAGGCCACACCGACGCAACTTCTCACAAGCTACTATCTCACTGATAGTAACTAATCTACCAACTGGTTACACTGTCACCTCCTAATGTAGGGAGAAGGAAAGCAGTGAATGGACCTGCCTTGTATCTCACTGATAGTAACTAATCTACCAACTGGTTACACTGTCACCTCCTAATGTAGGGAGAAGGAAAGCAGTGAACGGACCTGCCTTGTATCTCACCGATAGTAACTAATCTACCAACTGGTTACACTGTCACCTCCTAATGTAGGGAGAAGGAAAGCAGTGAATGGACCTGCCTTGTATCTCACTGATAGTAACTAATCTACCAACTGGTTACACTGTCACCTCCTAATGTAGGGAGAAGGAAAGCAGTGAATGGACCTGCCTTGTATCTCACTGATAGTAACTAATCTACCAACTGGTTACACTGTCACCTCTAATGTAAGGGAGAAGGAAAGGCAGTGATGATACCGGCCTGCCTTGTATCTCTCACTGATAGTAACTAATATACCAACTGGTTACACTGTACCCCTAATGTAGGGAGGGAAAGCAGTGAATGGACCTGCCTTGTATCTCACTGATAGTAACTAATCTCTACCAACTGATTTACTAACTGTCCACCCCTCCTAATTTAGGGAGAAGGAAAGCAGTGAATGGACCTTGCCCTTGTACCTCACTGATAGTACTAATCTACCAACTGTTACACTGTCACCTCCTAATGTAGGGGAAAGAAAGCATGAATGGACCTGCCTGGTATCTCACGATAGTAACAATCTACCAACTGGTTACACCTGTCCATCCAATGTAGGGAGAAGGAAAGCAGTAATGGAACCTCCTTGTATCTCATGTAGTAACTAAATCTACCAATGTTACACGTACCTCCTAATGTAGGGAAGGAAGCAGTGAATGGAACTGCCTTGTATCTCACTGATGTAACTATCTACCAACTGGTTACACTGTACCTCCTAATGTAGGGAGAAGGAAGCAGTGAATGGACCTGCCTTGTATCTCACTGATAGTAACTATCTACCAAACTGGTTACACTGTCACCTCCTAATGTAGGGAGAAGGAAAGCAGTGAATGGACCGCCTTGTAATCTCACTGATAGTAACTAATCTACCAACTGGTTACACTGTCACCCTCCTAAGTAGGGAGAAGGAAAGCAGTGAATGGACCTGCCTTGTATCTCACTGATATAACTAATCTACCAACTGGTTACACTGTCACCTCCTAATGTAGGGAGAGGAAAGCAGTGAATGGACCTGCCTTGTATCCACTGATGTAACTAATCTACCAAACTGGTTACACTGTTACCTCCTAATGTAGGGCGAAGGAAAGCAGTGAATGGACCACCTTGTATCTCACTGTAGACTAATCTACCAACTGGTTACACTGTCACCCTCCTAATGTAGGGGAGAAGGAAAGCAGTGAAGGCCGCCTTGTATCTCATCGATGTAACTAATCTACCAACTACGTTACACTGTCCTCCTAATGTAGGGAGAAGAAAGCAGTGAATGGACCTGCCTTGTATCTCACTGATAGTAACTAATCTACCAACTGGTTACACTGTCACCTCCTAATGTAGGGAGAAGGAAGCAGTGAACGACTGCCTTGTATCTCACGATAGTAACTAATCTACCAACTGGTTACACTGTCACCTCCTAATTTAGGGGAGAGAGAAACAGTGAATGACCTGCTTGTATCTCACTGATAGTAACTATCTACCAACTGGTTACACTGTCACCTCCTAATGTGGGAGAAGAAAGCATGAATGGACTCGCCTGTATCTCACTGATATAACTAATCTACCAACTGGTTACACTGTCACCTCCTAATGTAGGGAAAGGAAACAGTGAATGGACCTGCTTGTATCTCACTGATAGTAACTAATCTACCAACTGTTACACTGTTACCCTCCTAATGAGGGAGAGGAAAGCAGTGAATGGACCCTTCCTGTATCTCACTGATAGTACCTAATCTACCAACTGTTACACTGTCACCTCCTAATGTAGGGAGAAGGAAAGCAGTGAATGGACCTCCTTGTACCTCACTGATAGTACCTAATCTACCAACTGATTACACTGTCACCTCCACTCTAATGTAGGGGAAGGAAACGTGAATGGACCTGCCTGGTATCTACGATAGTAACTAATCTACCAACTGGTTACACCGTCACTCCTAATGTGGGAGAAGGAAAGCAGTGAATGGACCTTCCTTGTATCTCACTGATAGTAACTAATCTACACCAACTGGTTACACGTCCACCTCCTAATGTAGGGAGAAGGAAAGCAGTGAATGGACCTGCCTTGTATCTCACTGTAACAATCTACAACGGTTACACTGTCAACTCCTAAGTAGGGAGAGAAAGCAGTGAATGGACCTGCCTTGTTCTCACGATAGTAACTAATCTACCAACTGGTTACACTGGTCACCTCCTAATGTGGAGAAGGAAAGGCTGAAGGACCTGCCTTGTATCTCACTGATATAACTAATCTACCAACTGTTACACTGTCACCACCTCCAATGTAGGGAGAAGGAAAGCAGTGAATGGACCTGCCGTGATCTCACTGATAGTAACTAATCTACCAACTGGTTACCCGTCCACCTCCTAATGTAGGGGAGAGCAGTGAATGGACTGCCTTGTATCTCACTGATAGTAACTAATCTACCAACACTGGTTACACTGTCACCTCCTTGTAGGAGAAGGAAAGCAGTGAATGGACCTGCCTGTATCTCACTGATAGACTAATCTACCAACTGGTTACACTGTCACCTCCTAATGTAGGGAGAGAAAGCAGTGAATGGACCTCGCCTTGTATCTCACTGATAGTACTAATCTACCAACTGGTTACTGTTCCTCCTAATGTAGGAGAAGGAAGCAGTGAATGGACCTGCCTTGTATCTCACTGATAGTAACTAATCTACCAACTGGTTACACCTGTCACCTCCTAATGTAGGGAGAAGAAAGCAGTGAATGGACCTGCCTTGTATCTCATGATAGTAACTAATCTACCAACTGGTTACACTGTCAACCTCCTAATGTAGGGAGAGGAAAGCAGTGAATGGACCTGCCTTGTATCTCACTGATTAACTAATCTACCAACTGGTTACACTGTTACCTCCTAATGTAGGGAGAAGAAAGCAGTGAATGGACCTGCCTGTATCTCACTGATAGTAACTAATTCTACCAACTGTTTACACTGTCACCTCCTAATGTAGGGAGAAGGAAAGCAGTGAATGGACCCTTGTACTCACTGATAGTAACTAATCTACCAACTGGTTACACTGTCACCTCCTAATGTAGGGGAAGGAAAGCAGTGAATGGACCTGCCTGGTATCTCACTGATAGTAACTAATCTACCACCTGGTTACACGTCACCTCCTATGTGGGAGAAGGAAGCAGTGAATGGACCTTGCCTTGTATCTCCTGATAGTAACTAATCTACCAATGGTTACACTGTCCACCTCCTATAGGGGAAGGAAAGCAGTGAATGGCCCTGCCTTGTATCTCACTAGTAACTATCTACCAACTGGTTACAACTGTCACCTCCTAATGTAGGGAGAAGAAAGCAGTGAATGGCCTGCCTTGTATCTCCATCGATGTAACTAATCTACCAACTGGTTACACTGTCACCTCCTAATGTAGGAGAAGGAAAGCAGTGAAGACCTCCTTGTATCTCATCGATAGTAACTAATCTACCACTTATTACACGGTCACCTCCTAATGTGGGAGAAGGAAAGCAGTGATGGACCTGCCTTGTATCTCACTGATAGTAACTAATCTACCAACTGTCAACTGTCACCTCCATTAATGTAGGGAGAGGAAAGCAGTGAATGGACCTGCCTTGTATCTCACTGTAGTCTAATCTACCAACTGGTATAACTGTCACCACTCCTAATGTAGGGAGAAGGAAAGCAGTGATGGACCTGCCTTGTATCTCACGATAGTAACTAATCTACCAACTGGTTACACTGTCACCTCCTAATGTAGGGAGAAGGAAAGCCGTGAATGGACCTGCCTTGTATCTCACTGATAGTAACTAATCACCAACTGGTGACCACTGTCACCTCCTAATGTAGGGAGAAGGAAAGCAGTGAATGGACCTGCCTGTTATCTCACGATAGTAACTAATCTACCAACTGGTTCCAACTGTCACCTCCTATGTAGGGAGGAAAGCAGTGAATGACCTCCTTGTATCTCACGATAGTAACTAATCTACCAACTGGTTACACTGTCACCTCCTAATGTAGGGAGAAGGAAAGCAGTGAATGGACCTGCCTTGTATCTCACTGATAGTAACTAATCTACTAAGTGGTTACACTGTCACCTCCTAATGTGGGGAGAAGGAAAGCAGTGAATGGACTGCCTTGTATCTCACTGATAGTACCTAATCTACCAACTGGTTACACTGTCACCTCCTAATGTAGGAGAAGGAAAGCAGTGAATGGACTGCCTTGTATCTCACTGATAGTAACTAATCTACCAACTGATTCACTGTCACCTCCTAATTAGGAGAAGGAAAGCATGGAATGGACCTGCCTTGGTATCTCCTGATAGTAACTAATCTACCACTGGTTACACTGTCACCTCCTATGTAGGGAAATGGAAAGCAGTGAATGATCCTGCTTGTATCTCACGATAGTAAACTAATCTACCAACTGGTTACACCTGTCACCTCCTAATGTAGGAAGAGGAAAAGCAGTGAATGGACCTGCCTTGTATCTCACGATCGTAACAATCTACCACCTGGTTACACTGTCACCTCTAATGTAGGGATAGGAAAGCAATGAATGGACCTGCCTTGTACCTCACCGGATAGTAATTATCTACCAACTGGTTACACTGTTACCTCCTAATGTAGGGAGAAGGAAAGCAGTGAATGGACCTGCCTTGTATCTCACCGATAGTAACTAATCTACCAACTGATTACACTGTCACCTCCTAATGTAGGGAGAAGGAAAGCAGTGAATGGACCTGCCTTGTATCTCACCGATAGTAACTAATCTACCAACTGGTTACACTGTCACCTCCTAATGTAGGGAGAAGGAAAGCAGTGAATGGACCAGCTTTGTACCTCACTAATAGTAACTAATCTACCAACTGGTTCCACCGTCACCTCCTAATGTAGGGAGAAGGAAAGCAGTGAATGGACCTGCCTTGTATCTCACCGATAGTAACTAATCTACCAACTGGTTACACTGTCACCTGCTAATGTAGGGAGAAGGAAAGCAGTGAATGGACCTGCCTTGTATCTCACCGATAGTAACTAATCTACCAACTGGTTACACTGTCACCTCCTAATGTAGGGAGAAGGAAAGCAGTGAATGGACCTGCCTTATATCTCACTGCTTATACTGAATTAATCTATACTCTAACACTAATTATATACTATCCACTATTATCCCTTTATACTATACTCTACTATCCTATCTGCATTACTCCCTATTAACATGTATACTTACATATTATTATACTTACTACCTAACTGCTTTCATACTGACTGCACTTATAACCACAACAATGTTGCTCTGAAAATGATCGCAGTGCAGTGCACACAGTGGGGCCACCAAATTGTGGTTTGCCTGGCATTGGTTCTCACACGTGAACAAAACATGATTATTATCGCGTGATATGCTCTATGTTGACCTAATCTTAGGCTTCTTTATAGTGCACTTTATATAGTATTAGGACCTCATGTTTGAAGGCCAGGCTTGTCCTAAGGTTAGTTAAAGGAATAGTTAACTGCACAAAACTGAACTATTCCTTTAATACATTGATGAAGCCCAGAGGTTAAGGAGCTATGTCTTACCTCCGATTCTTCAATCAATTGTTGAGTTAAAGATCAAATATAATAATCTACTATATGATTGTATTAAATACATAACCATAAGCTATATGTCCCAAGGCAATAAATACATGTAACAGTGCTGTAACTGAGATACAAGCACTGCTTTCCTTCTCCCTACATTAGGAGGTGAGGTTGTAACCAGTTGGTAGATTAGTTACTATCAGTGAGATACAAGGCAGGTCCTTCACTGCTTCCTTCTCCCTACATAGGAGGTGGACAGTGTAACAGTTGGTAGATTAGTTACTATCAGTAGATACAAGGCAGGTCCATTCACTGCTTTCCTTCTCCCTACATTAGGAGGTGACGGTTGTAACAGTGGTAGATTAGTTACTATCAGTGAGATACAAGGGTGGTCCATTCACTGCTTCTTCTCCCTACATTAGGAGGTGACAGTGTAACCATGTTGTATATTGACTACTTCAGTGAGATCAGGCAGGTCATTCACTGCTTTCCTTCTCCCTCATTAGGAGGTGACAGTGTAACCAGTTGGTAGATTAGTTACTTCGGTGAGATACAAGGCAGGTCCATTCACTGCTTTCCTTCTCCCTACATTAGGAGGTGAACAGGTAACCAGTTGGTAGATTAGTTACTATCAGTGAGATATAAGGCAGGTCCATTCACTGGTTCCTTCTCCCTACATTAGAGGGTACAGTGTAACCAGTTGGTAGATTAGTTACTATCGGTGAGAACAAGGCAGGTCCATTCACTGCTTTCCTTTCCCTAACATTAGAGGTGACAGTGTAACCAGTTGGTAGATTAGTTACTATCGGTGAGTAACAAGGCAGGCCATTCACTGCTTTCCTTCTCCCTACATTAGGAGGTGGACAGTGTAACCAGTTGGTAGATTAGTTACTATCGGTGAGATACAAGGCAGGTCCATTCACTGCTTCTCCTTCTCCTACATTAGAGGGGACAGGTAACCAGTTGGTAGATTAGTTACTATGGTGAGATACAAGGCAGGTCCATTCACTGCTTTCCTTCTCCCTACATTAGGACGTGGGTGACGGGGGAACCAGTTGGTAGATAGTTACTATAGTGAGTACAAGCGGTCCATTCACTGTTTTCCTTCTCCCTACATTAGGAGGTGACAGTGAACCAGTTGGTAGATTAGTTACTATCGGTGATGGGACAAGGCAGGTCCACTCACTGCTTTCCTTCTCCCTACATTAGGAGGTGACAGTGTAACATGTGGTAGATTAGTTACTATCGTGAGATACAAGGCAGGTCATTCACTGCTTCCTTCTCCCTACATTAGGAGGGTACAGTGTAACCAGTTGGTAGATAGTTACTATCAGTGAGATACAAGGCAGGTCCATCACTGCTTTCCTTCTCCCTACATTAGGAGGTGACAGTGTAACCAGTTGGTAGATTAATTACTATCGGGAGGTACAAGGCAGGTCCATTCAATGCTTTCCCTCTCCCTACATTAGGAGGTGACAGTGTAACCAGTTGGTAGATTAGTTACATCGGTGAGATACAGGCAGGTCCATTCACTGCTTTCCTTCTTCCTACATAGGAGGGACAGTGTAACCAGTTGGTAGATTAGTTACTATCGTGAGATACAAGGCAGGATCATCACTGCTTTCCATTTCCCACATTAGGAGGTGACAGTGTAACCAGTTGGTAGATTAGGTACTATCAGTGAGATACAAGGCAGGTCATTCCACTGCTTTCCTTCTCCTACATTAGGAGGTGACAGTGTAATCAGTTGGTGGAGATTAGTTATATCAGTGAGATACAAGGCAGGTCCATCACTGCTTTCCTTCTCCCTACATTAGGAGTGGTAACAGTGTAACCAGTTGGTAGATTGTACTATCAGTGAGATACAAGGCAGTCCATTCACTGCTTTCCTTCTCCATCATTGGCTCCACTAGGTGAAGTGTAACCAGTTGGTAGATAGTTACATCAGGTTGAGATACAAGGCAGGTCCATTCAATGCTTTCCTTCTCCCTACATTAGGAGGTGACAGTGTAACCAGTTGGTAGATTAGTTACTATCGGTGAGATACAAGAGATCATTCACTTGCTTTCCATATCCCTAAATTAGGAGGTGACAGTGTAACCAGTTGGTAGATTAGTTACTATCAGTGAGATACAAGGCAGGTCCATTCACTGCTTTCTTCTCCCTACATTAGGAGGTGACAGTGTAATCAGTTGGTAGATTAGTTAATATCAGTGAGATACAAGGCAGGTCCATTCACGCTTTCCTTCTCCCTACATTAGGAGGTAACAGTGTAACCAGTTGGGTAGATTAGTTACTATCAGTGAGATACAAGGCAGGTCCATTCACTGCTTTCCTTCTCCCTACATTAGGAGGTGACAGTGGAACCAGTTGGTAGATTAGTACTATCAGTGAGATACAAGGCAGGTCCATTCACTGCTTCCTTCTCCCTACATTAGGAGGTGACAGTGTAACCAGTGTAGATTAGTTACTATCAGTGAGATACAAGGCAGGTCCATTCACTGCTTTCCTTCTCCCTACATTAGGGGGTGACAGTGTAATCAGTTGGTAGATTAGTTACTATCAGTGAGATACAAGGCAGGTCCTTCACTGCTTTCCTTCTCCCTACATTAGGAGGTGACAGTGTAACAGTTGGTAGATAGTTACTAAGTGACGATACAAGGCAGGTCCCTTCACTGCTTTCCTTCTCCCTACATTAGGAGGTGACAGTGTAACCAGTTGGTAGATAGTTATTAAGTGAGTACAGGTAGGTCCATTCACTGCTTTCCTTTCCCTACATTAGGAGGTGGACAGTGTAACCATTTGTAGATTAGTTACTATCAGGAGATACAAGGAGGTCCATTCACTGCTTTCTCTCCCTAAATTAGGAGGTGAGTCAGTGTGGTAACCAGTGGTAGATTAGTTACATCGGTTGAGATACAGGCAGGGCAGTCATTCACTGCTTCCTTCCCCCTACATTAGGAGGTGACAGTGTAACAGTTGGTAGATAGTTACTATCAGTGAGTACAAGGAAGGTCCATTCACTGCTTTCCTTCTCCCTACATTAGGAGGTGACAGTGTAACAGTTGTGTAGATTAGTTATATCAGTGAGATACAGGCAGGTCCATTCACTGCTTTCCTCTCCTACAGTACGGAGTGGTAACAGTGTAACAGTTGGTAGATTAGTTATATCAGTTGAGATACAAGGCAGGTCCATTCACTGCTTTCCTTCTCCCTACATTAGGAGGTGACATGTGTAACCAGTTGGTAGATTAGTTACTATCAGTGAGGATACAAGGCAGGTCCATTCACTGCTTTCTTCTCCCACATTAGGGGTGACAGTGTAACCAGTTGGTAGATTAGTTATACTATCAGTGAGATACAAGGCAGGTCCATTCACTGCTTTCCTTCTCCCTACATTAGGAGGTAGGTAACAGTGACAGTTGGTAGATTAGTTACTATCAGTGAGATACAAGGCACAGGTCCATTCACTGCTTTCCTTCTCCCACATTAGGAGGTGACAGTGTAACCAGTTGGTAGATTAGTTACTATCAGTGAGATACAAGGCAGGGTCCATTCACTGCTTTCCTTCTCTACATTAGGAGTGACAGGGAACCAGTTGGTAGATTGTTACTATCAGTGAGATACAAGGCGGCCGTCCATGTCATGTTTCCTCTCCCTAATTAGGAGGTGACAGTGTAACCAGTTGGTAGATTAGTTCTATCAGTGAGTAAAAGGCAGGTCATTCACTGCTTTCCTTCTCCCTACATTAGGAGGTGACGCTGTAAGTG
Organism: Hymenochirus boettgeri; assembly: GCA_019447015.1. Classification (NCBI taxonomy): domain Eukaryota; kingdom Metazoa; phylum Chordata; class Amphibia; order Anura; family Pipidae; genus Hymenochirus; species Hymenochirus boettgeri. The sequence goes on from CM033475.1 coordinate 240,287,551, forward strand.
AACAGTTGGTAGATTAGTTACTATCGATGAGATACAAGGAGGTCTTCACTGCTTTCCTTCTCCTACATTAGGAGGTGACAGTGTAACCAGTTGGTAGATTAGTTACTACGATGAGAACAAGCAGGCGGTCACATGCTTTCCTTCTCCCTACATTAGGAGGTGACAGTGTAACCAGTTGTAGATTAGTACTACAGTGAGATACAAGGAGGTCCATTCACTGCTTTCCTTCTCCATCATAGGAGGTACAGTGTAAACAGTTGGTAGATTAGTTACTATCATGAGATACAAGGAAGGTCCTTCACTGCTTTTCCTTCTCCCTACATTAGGAGGTGACGAGTGTGTAACCAGTTGGTAGATTAGTTACTATCTGAGATATAGATACGGAGGTCCCATTCACTGCTTTCCTTCCCCCTACATTAGGAGGTGACAGTGTAACCCTTGGTAGATTAGTTACTATCAGTGAGGTACAAGGAGAGGTTCATTCACTGCTTTCCTTCTCTACATTAGGAGGTGACAGTGTAACAGTTGGTAGATTAGTTACTATCAGTGAGAACAAGGCAGGTCCATTCACTGCTTTCTCTCCCTACATTAGGAGGTGACAGTGTAACAGTTGGTAGATTAGTTACTATCAGTGAATACAAGGCAGGTCCATTCACTGCTTTCCTTCCCTTACATTAGAGTGTACAGTGTAACCAGTTGGTAGATTAGTTACTATCAGTGAGTACAAGGCGGTCCATTCACTGCTTTCCTTCTCCCTACATTAGGAGGGACAGTGTAACCAGTTGGTAGATTAGTTACTATCAGTGAGATACAAGGCAGTTCCATTACATGCTTTCCTTCTCCCTACATTAGGAGGGGACAGTTGTAAACATTGGTAGATTAGTTACATCAGTGAGATACAAGGCAGTCCGTTCAATGCTTTCTTCCCTACATTAGGAGGTGACAGTGTAACCAGTTGGTAGATAGTTACTATCAGTGAGATACAAGCAGGTCCATTCACTGCTTTCCTTCTCCCCTACATTAGGAGGTGACCAGTGTACAACAGTTGGTAGATTAGTTACTATCAGTGAGATACAAGGCAGGCCCGTTCACTGCTTTCTTCTCCCTACATTAGGAGGTGACAGTGTAAACAGTTGGTAGATTAGTTAAGTGAGATACAAGAGTAGCGTCCATTCACTGCTTTCCTTCTCCCTACATTAGGAGGGGTGTAACAGTGTAACCAGTTGGTTAGATGTTACTATTCGGAGATACAAGGCAGGTCCATTCACTGCTTCCTTCCCTACATTAGGATGGTGACAGTTGTAACCAGTTGGTAGATTAGTTTACTATCAGTGAGATACAAGGCAGGTCCATTCAATGCTTTCCTTCTCCCACATTAGGACAGGAGGGTTGACCAGTGTTGTAACCAGTGTGGTAGATTAGTTTAAATCAGTGAGAACAAGGCAGGTCATTCACTGCTTTCCTTCTCCCTACATTAGGAGGTGACGGTTGAGTAACCAGTTGGTTGATTAGTTACTATCAGCTTAGACATACCCATATGTCTGTAAACAGTTCATAGTAACATGTATTTGGGGTTGTATAAAGACATACGCCCATCTAGTCCAACCTTTATACCCTACCCATAATGTCGTATAACAGTTACATAGTAACATAGTATGGAGGTTTATAAAGACATAGTCCATCTAGTCCAACCTTTTACCCTACCCATAATGTCTGTATAACAGTTACATAGTAACATGTATTGGAGGTTGTTAAAGACATACGCCATCTAGTCCACCTTTATACCACCCATAATGTTCTGTATAACAGTTACATAGTAACATAGTATTGGAGGGTTTATAAAGACATACGTCCATCTAGTCCAACCTTTATACCCTACCCATAATGTCTGTATAACAGTTAATAGTAACGGTCTCTCGTTACAAAGAAAAATAGTATTGGAGGTTGTATAAAGACATACATCCATCTAGTCCAACCTTTATACCCTACCCATAATGTCTGTATAACAGTTACATAGTAACATAGTATTGGTGGTTGTATAAAGACAAACGTCCATCTAGTCCAAACTTTATACCCTACCCATAATGTCTTTATAACAGTTACATAGTAACATAGTATTGGAGGTTGTATAAAGGCATACGTCCATCTAGTCCAAACTTTATACCCTACCCAAAATGTCTGTATAACAGTTACATAGTAACATAGTATTGGAGGTTGTATAAAGGCATACGTCCATCTAGTCCAACCTTTATACCCTACCCATAATGTCTGTATAACAGTTACATGGGGGAAGGGGGGAAGGGGGCGGAGAAAAAGAATGAAAAAGAAAGGGGATTGGGGGGTGACAAAGGAAGGACCGGGGCATAATTCTGGTATAAACAGTTAACAAATAGATAACGAGCGTAATTGGGCGTTTGTATAAAGACACAGGGGATACTAATCCATGGGGGCTCAGTCAGAGGACCTTTATACCCGTAGAGGCGCCTAAATGTCTAAGAGAACATTTTACATAGTACATAGTATTTGTGTGGTTGTATAAGGAAGACATACGCCCCGTCAGTCCAGACCTTTATACCTAGGCGGACCCATAAGGCCCTGTAGAAAAAGGGGGGACCGTTTACATAGTAACATAGTATTGGAGTAGTTTAATAAAGGACCCATATGTCCATGACTAGCTCCAACCGTTATAAACCCTGGGGGAGGGAGGAAGAGCCACATGAATGGTCTGGTATAAAGGGAGAACAGTTACTAGTAGACATGCCATGTGTAGTTTGTATAAGAGGAACAGGAGACATACGCCCAAGCTAGTAACGCAACCTGGTTAATACCGGGGCTGACCCATAGAAATAATTCTGTATAGGGGGACAGTGTAAGTGAGTAACACATGTATTGGGGGGGTGAGGTTAATAGTAAAAGACGATAGCCTCCATAAGACTAAGTCCGAAGCCTTTTAACGCGGCTAGCCCCATAAGGTCTGTATAACGGTTACTAGTAAACATTATTGGAGGTGTTAATATTAATGACCTCTGTCCATGGGGGGAACTAGATGACCAAGCAGATTTTCAACCGACATAGACACCCATGAATGCTGGGTACTAACAGTACATATAACATATGTATTGGAGGGGTTATAGGATAAAGAGCAATGACGTCGCAGTACTTAACCTCCGAGAACAGACCCTTTATAACCGAACGTAGGACCCCATAAGGGTGTCCTTTATAGGGCCAGTTTTAGTAAACAAAGGTAAGTGAAAACAGTATTATTGGGAGGGTGGTGTATAGGAGCTCCACGGAGGGGGTCGCGCGGATAAACTAGTCCGAGGAAAGAAAGGCCTTGGTATAGACACTAACCCATAATGTCTGTATAACATTTTACATAGTAACATGTATTGGAGGTTGTTATAAGACATACGTCCATCTAGTCCACCTTTATACCCTACCCATAAGTGTCTGATAAACAGTTTACTATAACATATTATTGGAGGTTGTATAAAGACTACATCCATCTAGTCCACCTTTATACCCTACCCCTAATGTCTGTATAACAGTTACATGTAACATAGTATTGGAGGTTGTATAAAGACATACGTCCATCTAGTCCATCCTTGTTCGAAGTATAGTATATAGTACAGTATAGGGTATAGTGTATAGTACAGTATAGTATAGTATATAGTACAGTATAGGGTATAGTCTATAGTACAGTATAGTATAGTATATAGTACTGTATAGGGTATAGTCTATAGTACAGTATAGTATAGTATATAGTACTGTATAGGGTATAGTCTATAGTGCAGTATAGTATAGTATATAGTACAGTATAGGGTATAGTCTATAGTACAGTATAGGGTATAGTCTATAGTACAGTATAGTATAGTATATAGTACAGTATAGGGTATAGTATATAGTACAGTATAGTATATAGTACAGTATAGGATAGTGTAGTACAGTACAGGATATAGTGTCATACAGTATAGGGTATAGTCTATAGTACAGTATAGTATAGTATATAGTACAGTATAGGGTATAGTCTATAGTTCAGTATAGGGTATAGTCTATAGTACAGTATAGTATATAGTACAGTATAGGATAGTGTAGTACAGTACAGGATATA
>CM033475.1:240291849-240376252 GCA_019447015.1 Hymenochirus boettgeri
TCGGATCGTATCGGATATAGAATAGTGTATAGTATATACTATCGTGTACCGTATAGGGATATAATACAGTATGGCTAGGCCATATCTAGTATCGAACTCGGGTATAGTACAGTATAGTGTATAATATAGTGGTAGCAGTATAGGGTATAATCGCCGGATAGGATAGTCATAGTAATAGGATATCGAATAGGGTATAGTACAGGTATAGTTTATTATATCCTAGTCTGCTACCTATCGGATTAATCCAGTCTCGGCTAGGCTCAGTATATGCTCATAGATAGGGTATAGTCCCAGTATAGTGTACAGTCTATACTCTCGTGTACCGTCTCGACTATACTCCCTGTATCGCCCTAGGTGCTCGTCTAGCGATACTAGACTAGGGTCTAGTACCATTACTTGTCTCGATATATAATCTAGGACGTATGGCTATAATACAGGATAGTGATAGGATAGTATGGATATAGAATGTGTCTAGTGTATAGTATATAATATTTGTCCGTATAGGATATACGACAGTAGATAGGATAGTATAGGATATGAATAGGGTATAGTCCATATAGTGTATCAGGATGAGTTGTACGTAGAGATATGAATACAGTATAGGCTAGGAATCGTATAGTAGTAGAATAGGTATATACATTATATGTATATATATAAAAGTGTACAGTAATAGGATATAATGCGTATAGATATAGCATAGGGTATGTGACAGTATGTGTATAGTGTTCGTATATAATATAGAGTTTATATAATCGGATAATAATAACCGTATAGGATAGTATAGTATAGATATAGAATAGGGTAAGTACAGTAAGTGTAGCGTAGATAAAATATTGTACAGTATGGCATATAATGCAGTAAGGATATAGAATAGGGTAGAGTACCGTATAGAGTGTATCGTTTTAATATAGTGTACAGTCTATGAATATAATACAGTAAGAATTATATATGGATATAGAATAGGGTATAGTAAAGTAATGTACGTATATAATATGTGTACAGTATAGGATTATAATCAGTATAGTAGTATAGTATAGATATAGAAATAGGGTAATACGATATTGTGTATAGTTATATAATATAGTGTAACAGTATAGGTCTAATGGCTATAGTATAGGAAAGTATGGATATAGAATGGGTATAGTACGTATAGTGTATATTGTATAGTAATATAATATATTGTACAGTATAGGATCCTAATGCAGTATAGGATAGTATAGTATAGGATATAGAATAGGGTTAGTACAGTATAGTGTATAGTGTATAGTATACCAATATTGTTTACAGTATAGGCATATAATGCGTATAGGATCGTATAGTCGAGAGCTAGGGTATAGTACAGTATAGTGTATAGTCTATACTCAATATAGTTTACAGTATTAGGAACAGTATCGTATGACTATTATCGGGTACTCCAATAGGTATAGTCTCTAATTCCAGTACGTGATATGTCAGTCTATGGCTCGGTATAGTGTAGTAAAGGTACAGTAAGGATAACGGTAAGGTATGTATAATGATGAATTACAAGTATAGGTAGTGATGATACTGTGGTAGTAAGAATGCATATAGTATAAGTATGGATATAGTATAGAGTAATTACAGTATAGTGTATAGTGATCATATAATATAGTGGTACAGTATCGGAGATCAAGCATTAGTATAGGAGTAACGTTAGATATAAATAATAGGGTATAGTAATATGTTATATGTATAGTATATAGTGTCCAGTATAGGATATAATGCAGTATATGGATAATGAATAACTAGGTATAGTACAGTATAGTGTATAGTATTATAATTAGTGTACAGTATAGATATAAATGCACGTAGTAGGATAGTAAGTAGAGGATATAGAAATAGGGTAAGTACAGTGTATAGTGTATGGTAATATAAATATAGTGTTCCAGTAAGATATTAAGGTATAGTGATAAATAATGGCGTATAGTACAGTATAAGTTATAGTATATAATGTGTAGTATAGATAGTACAAGATAATGTAGGTATAGAATAGGGGTAAGTAGTATCAAGCACATGGTTGTACTAGTATAGTGATATAGCAGATAGAACATACTGCAGTTATAGGATGTTATAGAGGATATAGAATAGGGTAATAGTACAGTATAGGTATAGTGTATAATGTATAATATAGTTCAGTAAGGATATAATGCAGTATGTAAGGATAGTAATAGGATATAGATAGGGTAATAGTACGTAATCAGTAGTATGTATAGTGTATATGTATATAAATAGTGTACAGTAAATAGGATATAAGCAGTATAGGATAGGATAGTATAGGATATAGAATAGGGTATATAGTAAGTTATAGTGGTATATATAACTATATAGTGTAATATATGGATATAATGCAGTAATAGGAATGTGATAGTATAGGATATAGAATAGGTGTAGTACAGTATATGATAGTGTATAGTATATAATTATATTTACCGTAATAGGATATATGCAGTATAGGATAGTATAGTATAGAATAGTGGTAAGTACAGTATAGTGTATAGTATATAATATAGTGTACATTAAGTTGATATAACGAATAAGAGGTATAGTAACAGTACTACAGTGTAGTAGTAAGTATTAATATAGTGTACAGTATAGGAATATACATGTCAGTTAGGATAGTATGATAGAATAATATAGATAGGGTATAGTAACAGTTTTATCGGTATGTATAGGTAAGTGCATAGTGGTAACAGTATCGTATATATCATCAGTATAGGATATGTAAGTATAGGTACAGTAGAATAGGTATAGTCAGTAGTAGTATAGTATATAATTATTAGTGATAAGTATAGTCATATATAGTGCCGTATAGTATAGGTATAGTATATTAGTATATACTAGAAGTATAGTACAGTAAGTAGTATAGTGTATAGTTATAATATAGTGTACAGATAGGATATAATGCCGTATATGGATGATATTTATAGATATAGAATAGGTAAGTCGTATGTGTAATGGTGGGGGGGGGGGGGTGGTAGTATATAATCAAGTGTACAGTATAGGATATAGCAGTATACGATAGGAATAGTAAAAAGGATAGAGAATAGGGTATAGTAACCGTATAGTGTATAGTCAGATAAATATAGTGTAGCAGTCAGATATAATGCAGTTAGGATAGTATAGTATATAGAATAGGGTTATATTATAACCTGTATATGTATCGGATATATAGAGGGGATAAGTGCAGTTGGATAGGACATTATAGTGTATAGTCGATAGTACAGTATAGGATATATAAAGGTCTAGTCACATAAGGGGAGATAGGATATGTACAGTGTAGGTATAGTCTATTAGTTAGTAAAAGAAATAGTCTATAATATAGTATAGTAAGCAGTATAGGGTATAGTATATATAGTATAGTATAAAGTATAGTACAGTATAGTATAGTATAGTACAGTACAGGATAGTGTAGTACAGTAAAGGATAGGGTAATATAGTATAGGATATAGTATATATAGTATAGTCTATAGTACAGTATAGGATATAGTATAGTATAAAGTATAATCTATAGTACAGTATAGTATAGTCTATAGTACAGTATAGTATATAGTACAGTATAGGATATAGTAGAGGGTACAGTACAGTATAGGATAGTGTAGTATAGTATAAAGTATAGTATATAGTATAGTATATAATACAGTATAGGATATAGTGTAATACAGTATAGGGTATAGTCTATAGTACAGTATAGTACCGTCGCGTACCGTATAGTGACAGTCGTATAGTAAAAAAGAAAAAAAAAAAAAAAAAAAAAACGAAAAAAACAAAAAAACAAAAAAAAAAAAAAAAAAAAAAAAAAAAAAAAGAAAAAAAAAAAAAAAAAAAAAAAAAAAAAGAAAAAAAAAAAAAAAAAAAAAAAAAAAAAAAAAAAAAAAAAAAAAAAAAAAAATATTGTAGTACAGTACAGGAATGTGTTCATACATTTATAGTGGTAGAGTCTATAGTACAGTATAGTAATGTAAAGTATAGGTTATTGTATAGTAGCCGTAATCGTATAGTATATAGTAACAGTATAGGGTATAGTCTATAGTACAGTATATAAAGTATATATTCTGTATAGGGTATAGTCTAAGACATTATAGTATAGTATATAGTACTGTATAGTGTATAGTCTATAGTGGCATATAGTATAGTATAATATACAGTATAGTATGAGTCTATATAACAGTAAGGGTATATTCTATAGTACAGTATAGTATAGTATATAGTACCGTATAGGGTATGTTAGAGTACAGTATAGTATATATATACAGTTGGATAGTGTAGTACAGTACAAGGAATATAGTGTCATACAGTATAGGGATAGTCTAAGTATCGTATAGTATAGGGAAATGTACGTATGGGTTAGTCTATAGTTCATTATATGGGTACTAGTCGATAGTACAGTATAGTATAGTATATATACAGTATAGGATAGGGTATACAGTACAGATATATGTCATACAGTATAGGGTATAGTCTTAGCCATTATAGTATGTTATAGTACAGTATAGGGTATGTCTATGTACAGTATAGAGTATAGTATATAGTACAGTAGAGGGTATAGTCTATAGTACAGTATAGGGTATATCTATAGTACCAGTATATATAATATAGTAGTAACAGTATAGGGTATAGTCTAAGTACAGTATAGTATATATACAGTATAGGGGTATAGTCTCCTAGTACAGTATAGGGTATAGTCTATAGTACAGTATAGTATAGTAATATAGTCAGTATAGGGTATAGTCTATACTACAGGATAGGGTATAGTCTATAGTACAGTATAGTATACTATATAGTACAGTAATAGGATATGTAGTACAGTACAGGACTATAGTGTCATACAGATAGGGTATAGTCATAGTATAGTAAGTTTAGTATCTAGTAGCAGTAATAGGGTAGCTCTATATTACATATAGGGTATAGTCATAGTACATTAAAGTATAGTATATAGACTATAGTCTATTGTACAGTATAGTATAAGTGTAGTACAGTCAGGATATAGTGTCATACAGTATAGGTATATTCTATAGTAACAGTATAGTATAGTATAATACCGTATAGGATAGTGAGTACATTACAGGATATAGTGTCATACGGTATGTCTATCTTACCGTATAGATATAGTATAGTATAGGATAGTGTAGTACATTATAGTATAGTTATATAGTACGTATATGATAGTGTAGTACCGTATAGTATGTCTATAGTACAGTATAGGATGTGTAGTACAGTACAGATATAGGGCATACAGTTAGGTATAGTCTATAGTACAGTATAGTATAGTATATAGTACAGTATAGGATAGTGTAGTACAGTACAGGATATAGTGTCATACGGTATAGTCTATAGTACAGTATAGGATATAGTATAGTATAGGATAGTTTATTAAAGTATAGTATAGTATATAGTAGAGTATAGGATAGTGTAGTACAGTATAGTATAGTATATAGTACAGTATAGGATAGTGTAGTACAGTATGTAATAGATATAGTACAGTATTGATATGTAGTACAGTATACAGTATAGTATACTAGTACGTATTGAGAGTGTAGTACCGTACCGGATATAGTGTCATAAGTATAGTGGTATAGTCTATGTATATATATAGTACAGTATAGGATAGTGTAGTACAGTACAGGATATGTGTCATACAGTCTAGGGTATAGTCTATAGTACGTATTAGGTATAGTCTATGTACGTACATTATAGTATATAGTACAGTATAGGATAGATCTAGGACATAATAGGATAGTGTGTATAGTAATAAGTACGTTATGATAGTGTAGTACAGTACAGTTATATAGTGTCATACAGTATAGGTATAGTCTATAGTACAGTATAGGACAGATAGTAGAGTATTCGGATAGTGTAGTACAGTACGTATATTAAATATAGTATAGTATGATAGTGTATACAGTACAGTATATAGTGTCATACAGTATAGGGTATAGTCTTAGACAGAATATCAGATAGTATAGTATTGGATAGTGTAGTACAGTATAGTATGTAGATGTATATTCTAGGATAGTGTAGTATATTAATATCAGTACAGTATAGGAGAGTGGTAGTACAGTCAGGAGATAGTGTCAGACAGTATAGGGTATAGTCCCTATGTAGCAGTATAGGATCTATTATAGTATGGATAGTGTAGTACAGTAATAGTATAGTATATAGTACAGTATAGGATAGGTAGTACGTACAGGATTTAGTGTCATCGTATAGGTATAGTCTATAGTACAGTATAGTACATGATATAGTCGAGTAAGGATAGTGTAGTATAGTAATATAGTACAGTATAGATAGTGTAGTAAGTACAGGATATAGTGTCATACAGTATAGGGGTAATATTCTAGAGTAACAGGATAGTTATGATTAGTATAGTAGAGGATAGTGTAGTACAGTATAGTAAGTAATAGTACAGTAATAGGATAGTGTAGTACGTAGGAATATAGTGTCATACAGTATAGGGTATATTCTATGTACAGTAATAGGATTATATATAGTATGGATAAGTAGTACAGTACGTATAGTATATATACAGTATGGATAGTTTAGTACAGTACAGGATATGTGTCTACAGTTATAGGGTAGGTCCTATATACAGTATAGTATGAATATAATAGTCTAGGATGGTATTACAGTATAGTAGAGTATATCGTACAGATTGGATAGTGTGTACATTACAGGATATAGTTCTACAGTATAGGTATAGTCCTATAGTACAGTCTAGTATGATCTAGTATAGTATAGGATAGTGTATAGTATGTATAGTATATAGTATCGTATTATGATAGTGTGTACAGTACGTATATAGTGTCCTCATATAGGTATATCTATAGTACAGTATAGTATGATATAGTATAGTATAGGATAGTGTAGTACAGTATAGGATATAGGATATTGTAGCGTGGCCACAGCCTAAGAAAAAATGCACCGCAGCACCGCTGTCCGCTATGCTAAGCACTGGTCTTGTTGGTTATCATGGCTTTACCATTGGGTTTGCGGCTGCATGGGTGTATCAAAAGGCAGTCGCCACAAGCTATGTGATCTGCCAATAACGGAACATTGTTAACGCCAGGTAACGGGTACGGTCCTGCAGAGAACTGCTATCGGCCTGTTACATGGGAGGTGCGATTCCCCTCACACTGAAGGCTAGGCCACACTAGTACGTTTTTCCGCATGTTTTTTGCGCTAAAATGGAAATCGCGGAACGCAAAAACTTCCTGCCATTTCCTATGCACATGAATATTTTTTATGCAAAGGCATGCGCTTTTATTAATATTAAATGAAACAAAACCGCGTGCTCAAACGCGGCACAACTGCACAGAAAATCGATGTAGTGCCGTTGTATTGGGGCCTTAGCCTGAGTGTATCTAGAAAGAAGCAAAGGGGCAGGGACGAGTGTCAGTCCTGACAAACCCAATGATATAACCCCCAAATATATTTTAGATAGGTGTCAAGGGAACACAAGGTAGGTGGCGTAGGCGAGTAAAACAGTCTAAATCCCGCCCTGGGGGTAATAAAGTCGGTTAATAGCGATCGGGGAAATTTTCAGTAAAGCCCAAAACTTTTCCACTGGATTTTCATATAAAAGTTATTGATGAAGGTCCAGCTTGGGAAATGAGCAGGACAGGAAGTGAGATACGGTCTATTCCTGGGACAGGAAGTAGTTCGTTATAATTAAAGGGACAATGTCTAGGAAAAGGATTCTAATTATGTCCCAATTAAACACACTTTCTGGTTTATTCAAGGTCAATGCAGAAAACGCACTGAAAAATGTTTTTACAGAAACAAAAATGGGATAAGGATAGTTCACAATTATTTACCGTTTAAAGGGAAAGTCAAGACTATGAAATTGTATACCAGGGGGAGGATATTTAAATTAAAGGGATTATTTTTTTTGGGGGGGGGGATTTATTTTAAAATGTCCCTGGGAATCTATAACATGTCTAACCTGCATTCCCAGCATTCCCTGTTAGCACACATTCCGTATTATCCAGAAAGAAGAGGAATTAATTACTGACGTGTCTACCCACTTCCAGATAGGAGATATGTAAAACATTTAATTTTTTAATAAACACATATGGCTTTAAATACCACTGTCTACATCATAATAAAAATAACTTTATTTCCCTATTTGAATCTTCAAAAAGTGTTGCATTCCATAGTGAAAGGAAATGCACTTAAAGTATTTAATAGAAAGGCTCCCCCTAGAGGCAAAGATTTGTCAGTCTCTTTTCTTGATGAAGAAATGTATGTCCGGAATCTGGCAGTTAATTGCCCACAGCATTGACATCATAATGCAACAGAAAAAATACATACAGTGTATATGGTGCAGGTGTGATTAAAGGGGGTAAATAGAAACGATATTCTATTTATAACTTAAACTTTCAGGGAGATTCAATAAAAATGGTGCTAATTTTGCACCAACCAATCAAAACTTATTTAAAATTTGAAAGCTGACATCTGATTGGTTGGGGCAAAATTAGCACCATTTTAAATAAGAACTTTTATTGAATAACCCTGTTTATTTTTTATAACTGGTCTGTAAAATGCCTCAACCTTAGTTATGTTTATATTATTTATATTGCAAGTTAGCGATACCGCGTGTTATCGGCAATGTACGATTTACGGACGCGGGGGTACGTTTACCGAACGTTTGGTCGGAAACTACCGCAATGGACTTCTATAGGGAGCGTAAATCTACTACCTCGTTATCGTTAATTTACAATAATGATCGTAAATGAACAATCGTTTAAACCGATCATTAAAGGGGCGGTATCGATAAAAAGCGATATTGCGACTTTATAACGATGGCCCAAAGTAAGGGCTAGACAACAGTCACGCAATTTCCAGGTTGCGATCCGTTAGCGCTTGAGAATCGCATGCAAACGCGCGTGGCCACGTGGCATGTGCTGTGATCGGTTTTCATAGTGCATGCTATCACCATTTTTTTTGCAGATTGCATCGCGCCTAACCCTTTCATTCCCACAATGCTCAGCCAGTTGTTACAGGACAGACCAGAGGACAGGATAGCGGGTTTCATTTAATGGGGGAAGTTTAAAAACAGACACAATATGGGAATCTCCTGTACAATGTCCATCAAAGTCAATAGAATCCGAGTGGCTCTCACATTGGGTCCACATGGCCCTGATTAGGTCTTAATAGTAGGGCCCCAGGTGGGATCCGAGCTGTCCCCCGTGTTGTCTCGTTACCCCCTGCCCAGCGTACAGTCCCCCAGCAGCGGCCGGGCTGAAATACTGCACTGGTATTATGGCGGGAAGAGTGGGAGGCTGGGCGTGATGTGTCGGTAGTGGCCCGGTGGCCTTGGGTGGAGGCGAGTAATAGTTTCCTTCGGGGTACTTGCACATGGCGGGGTCGGTATTGTGAGATTGCTGCACCAACTGGATCCCCTGGAAGTCGAACCTGTAGGCGTATCTCTTCCCATGCACTTTGCTCATTATATTCTTGTCATAGTAATAGCGCAGGGCGCGGCTTAACTTGTCGTAGTTCATGTTGGGTTTGCTCTTCCGTTCTCCCCATCGCCGGGCCACCTCGTCCGGATCCGTCATCTTGAACTCCCCGTTCACTCCTTCCCAGGCGATGCAGCCGGAGTTACCGCTGTCGGACAGAAGCTCCAGAAGGAACTGCCATAGCTGGATCTGGCCACTGCCTGTAGGAACAGAAAGACAGTCAGACTAATGGTGGCCATACACGCTACAATCACAGCCGTACGAACCGTGGATCGGCCCATATATGGATGATTGGTCGAAGATTGTATGATATTTTTTCCTATTGGGACAGAAAAGGTAGGTTAGTGTCCCTATTATAAAGGGGAAGTGGAGGGCTAGGTTAGTTACCTATTTAAAGGGAATGTGGGAGGGTAGGTTAGGTGTCCCTATATAAAGGGGAAGTTGGAGGGTCTATAGGTAGGGTACCTATTTAAGGGAATGTTGGAGGGTAGGTTAGTGTCCCTATATAAAGGGGGAATGTTGGAGGGGAGGTAGTGGACCTATTTAAAGGGGAATGTTGGAGGGTAGGTTGTGTGTACCTAAAAGGGAATGTTGGAGGGTAGGTTGTGGCCCTATATAAAGGGGAATGTTGGAGGGTAGGTTAGTGTAACCTTATTTAAAGGGGAAGTTGGAAGGGTAGGTGTAGTGTCCCTATATACAGGGGAATGGTTGAGGGTCGATTAGGGTAACCTATGTAAAGGGAATGTTGGAGGGTAGGTTAGGTACCTATTTAAAGGGAATGTGGAGGGGTGTTAGTGTCCCTATTAAAGGGGAATGGTGGAGGGTAGGTTAGTGTCCACTATATAAAGGGAATGTTGGAGGGTTAGATTGTGTCCCTATATAAAAGGGGAATGTGGAGGGTAGGTAGTGTCCCTATTTAGGGAATGTTTGGAGGGTAGGTTTACAGGATAGGTTAGGTCCTATAAAAAGGGGAATGTTGGAGGGTAGGTTAGTGTCCCTATTATAAAAGGGGAATGTTGGAGGTAGATTAGTGTACCCTATATAAGGGGAATGTGGCCGAGGGCAGGTGTGTCCTATATAAAGGGGAATGTGGAGGGTAGGTAGTGTCCCTATAAAAGGGAAGGTTGAGTCGGTTAGTGTCCCTATATAAAGGGGAATGTTGGAGGGTAGGTTAGTGTACCTATTTAAAGGGGATGTTGGAGGGTAGGTTAGTGTCCCTATTATAAAGGGGAATGTTGGAGGGTAGGTTAGTGATCCCATATAAAGGGGAATGTTGGAGGGAGGTTAGTGTCCCTTATATAAAGGGAAGGAATGTTGGAGGGTAGGTTAGTGTCCCTATTTAAAGGGGAATGTTGGAGGGTAGGTTAGTGTACCTATTTAAAGGGGAATGTGGGAGGGTAGGTTAGTGTCCCTATTTAAAGGGGAATGTTGGAGGGTAGGTTAGTGTACCTATTTAAAGGGGAATGTTGGAGGGTAGGTTAGTGTCCCTATTATAAAGGGGAACTGGTGGAGGGTAGGTTAGTGTCCCTATATAAAAGGGGAATGTGGGAGGGTTAGGGTTAGAGTTCCTATATAAAGGGGAATGTGGAGGGTAGGTTAGGGGTCCCTATATAAAGGGATGTTGGAGGGTAGGTTAGTGTCCCTATATAAAGGGGAATGTTGGAGGGTAGGTTAGTGTCCCTATATAAGGGGGATGTGGAGGTGATTGGTGTACCTATTTAAAGGGGAATGTTGGAGGGTAGGTGAGGTCCTATATAAAGGAGGAATGTTGGAGGGTAGGTTAGTGTACATATATAAAGGGATGTGGAGGGTAGATTAGTGTAACCTATTTAAAGGGGAATGTTGGAGGGTAGGTTAGTGTCCCTATTAACAGGGGAATGTTGGAGGGTTAGGTAGTGTCCCTATTTTAAAGGGGAATGTTGGAGGTAGGTTAGTGTCCCTATTAAAGGGGAATGTGGAGGTAGGTTAGCTGTCCTATTTAAAGGGGAAGTTGAGGGTAGGTTAGTGTACCTATTTAAAGGGGAATGTGGTAGGAGGTTAGTGTAACGATATAAAGGGAAGGTGGAGGGTAGGTTAGTTGTCCTATATAAAGGGGAATGTTGGAGGGTTAGGTTAGTGTCCCTATATAAAGGGGGAATGTGGAGGTGTAGTTAGTGTCCCTTATAAAGGGGAATGTTGGAGGGTAAGATAGTGTAATATTTAAAGGGGAATGTGGAGGGTAGGTTAGTGTACCTATTAAAGGGGAATGTGGAGGGTAAGATTAAGTGTACCTAATAAAAGGGGAAGGTTGGAGGGTAGGTTAGTGCCCTATATAAAGGGAATGTTGGGGTAGGTTTAGTGTCCCTATATAAAGGGGAAGTTGGAGGGGTAGGTTAGTGTCCCTATATAAAGGGGAATGTTGGAGGGTAGGTTTAGTGTCCCTTATAAATGGGAAATGTTGGTAGGGTTAGATTAGATTAGTTGTACCTATTTAAAGGGAATGGTGGAGGGTAGGTTAGTGTACCTATATAAAGGGGAATGTTGGAGGGTAGGTTAGTGTCCCTAATCAAGGGGAATGTTGGAGGGTAGATTAGTGACCTATTTATAGGGGAAGTTGGAGGGGTAGGTTAGTGTCCCGATATAAGAGGGAATCGTTGGAGGAAGTTAGTGTCCCATTAAAGGGGAATTTGGAGGGTAGGTTAGTGTCCATATTTAAAGGGTTTTTTAATGGGGAGGCGTAGGTTAGTGTTGTACCTATTTAAGGGGAAGGTTGGGAGGGAGGTTAGTGCTGTGTACCTATTTAAAGGGGACTGTTGGAGGGTAGGTTAGTGTACCTATATAAAGGGGAATGTTGGAGGGTAAGGTTAGTGTCCCTATATAAAGGGGAATGTTTGCAGGGTAGGTAGTGTCCCTAGTAAAGGGGCAATGTTGGAGGGTAGTTAGTGTCCCATATTAAAGGGGGAATGTTTGGAGAGTGGAGATTAGGGACCTATTTAAGGGGACTGTGGAGGGTTTAGGTTAGTGTACCTATTAAGGGGAAATGTTGGAGGGTAGATTCGTGTCCCTATATAAAGGTGGGAATGTTGGAGGGTAGGTTAGGTCCTATATAACGGGGAATGTGGAGGGTAGATTAGTGTACCTATTTAAAGGGGAAGTTGGAGGGTAGGTTAGTGTACTATAATAACGGGGAATGTTGGAGGGTAGGTTAAGTGTCCCTATATCAAAGGGGAATGTTAGTAGAGGGTAGGTTTAGGTTAGGTCATCTATTAAGGGAATGTTGGAGGGCAGGTTAGTGTCCCTATTTAAAGGGAAGGTTGAGGCAGAGTTAGTTTTGTTCCCCCTATTTAAAGGGAATGTTGGAGGGCAGAGTTTTTAGCTGTTCCATATTTTAAAGGGAATGTTGGAGGGTAGATTAGTGTACCTATTTAAAGGGGAATGTTGGAGTGTAGGTAGTGTACCTATTTACAGGGGAATGTTGGAGGGTAGGTTAAGGGTCCCCTATTTAAAGGGGAATGTTGGAGGTAGGTTAGTGTCCCTATTTAAAGGGGAAGTTGGAGGGTAGATTATGTAATATTTTAAAGGGAATGTTGGGAGGGTAGGTTAGTGTACCTATATAAAGGGGCATGTTGGAGGGTAGGTTAGTGTTACCTATTTTAAGGGGGGAATGTTGGAGGGTAGATGAGTGTCCCTATTTAAAGAGGAATGTTGGAGGGTAGATAGTGTACCTATTTAAAGGGGAATGTTGGAGGGTAGGTTAGGGTACCTTATTAAGGGGAATTGTTGGAGGGTAGGTAGTGTCCTATGTAAAGGGGAAATGTTGGAGGGAGGTTAGTGTCCTATTTAAAGGGGAATGTGGAGGGCTTAGATTTTAGTGTCCCTATTTAAAAGGGGAATGTTGGAGGGTTTAGATTAGTGTCCCCTATATAAAGGGAAGGTTGGAGGTGGTTAGTTGTCCCTATAAAAAGGGGAATGGTTGGAGGGTAGGTTAGTGTCCCTATTTAAGGGGATGTTTGGAAGGGTAGGTAGTGCCCTATATAAAGGGGAATGTTGGAGGGTAGGTTCGTGTCCCATATAAGGGGAATGGTGGAGGGTAGTTAGTGTACTATATTAAAGGGGGAATGTTGGAGGGTGTAGATAGGGTAACCATTTTAAAGGGGGAATGTTGGAGGGTAGGTTAGTGTCCCTTATATAAAGGGGAATTGTTGGAGGGTAGGTTAGTGTCCCTATATAAAGGGGAAGGTGGAGGGTAGGTAGTGTCCCTTATAAAGGGGAAATGTTGGAGGTAGTTAGTTTGTCCTATTATAACGCCGGAATGGTGGTGGGAGGGTTCGTGTTCCCTATTTAAGGGAAATGTGGAGGGTAGGTTAGTGTCCCTATTTAAAGGGGAATGTTGGAGGGTAGGTTAGTGTCCCTATAAAGGGGAATGTTGGAGCGTAGGTTAGTTCCCTATTAAAGGGGAATGTGAGAGGGTAGGTTAGTGTCCTATATAAAGGGAATGTTGCGAGGGTAGGTTAGGGTACCTATATTCAAGGGAATGTTGGAGGGTTAGGGTTTAGTTGTCCCTATATAAAGCGGAATGTTGGTGGGTAGGTTAGGTCCCTATTTTAAAAGGGGAAGTGGAGGGTTTAGGTAGTGACCTATATAAAGGGGAATGGTTGGAGGGTTAGGTGTGTACCTATTTAAAGGGGAATGTTGGAGGGTAGATTAGTGTCCCTATATAAAGGGGAATGTTGGAGGGTAGGTTAGTGTCCCTATATAAAGGGGAATGTTGGAGGGTAGGTTAGTGTACCTCTATAAAGGGGGAATGTTGGAGGTTTAGGTAGTGTCCCCTATTGTAAAGGGGAAATGTTGGAGGGTAGATTAGTGTCCTATATAAAGGGGATGTTGGAGGGTAGGTTAAGTGTACCTTTAAAGGGGAATGTTGGGGGGTAGGTAGTGTCCCTATTTAAAGGGACATGTTGGAGGGTAGATTAGTGTCCCTATATAAGGGGGAAAGGTTGGAGGGTAGATTAGTTGTCCCTATTAAAGGGGGAAGTTGGAGGGTAGGTTAGTTGTCCCTATTTAAAGGGGAAATGTTGGAGGGTAGATTAGTGTCCCTATATAAAAGGAGGTTGGAGGCAGGTTTAGTGTCCCTATATAAAGGGGGAATGTTGGAGGTAGATTAGTGGTCCCAATTAAAGGGGAATGTGGAGGTGGTAGGTTAGTGTCCCTATAAAAGGGGAATAGTGGAGGGTAGGTTAGGTCCCATGTAAAGGGGAATGTTGGAGGTAGATTAGTGTCCCTATATAAAGGGGAAGGTTGGAGGGTAGGTTGTGTCCCTCTATAAAAGGGGAATGTTGGAGGGAAGGTAGTGTCCCTATATAAAGGGGGGAATGTTGGAGGTAGATTAGTGTAACCTATATAAGGGGAATGTTGGAGGGTAGGTTAGTGTCCCTATATAAAGGGGAATGTTGGCGGGTAGATTTCGTGTACCTATATAAAGGGGAATGTGGAGGAGATAGTGTCCTATTATATAAAGGGGAATGTTGGAGGGTAGAGTAGTGTCCCGATTTAAGGGAATGTTGGAGGGTTAAGGTTAGTTGTCCCTATATAAAGGGAATGTTGGAGGGTAGGTTAGTGTCCCTATATCAACGGGGATGTTGGAGGGCAGGTTAGTGTCCCTCCTATCTAAAGGGGAATGTTGGAGGGTTAGATAGATTGGTAGTGTACCTATATAAAGGGGAATGTTGGAGGGTAGTTTAGTGTACCATATAAAAGGGGAATTGTTGGAGGGTGGATTAGTGTCCCTATATAAAGGGGAATTTGGGAGGGTAGGTTAGTGTCCTATTTAATGGGAATGTTGGAGGGTTAGGTTAGTGTAACCTAGTAAGGGGAATGTTGGAGGGCAGGTTAGTCGTCCCTATTTAAAGGGGAATGTTGGAGGGTATGGTTAGTTGTCCTATATAAAGGGAATGTGGAGGGTAGGTTAGTGTCCCTATAATAAAGGGGAAATGTTGGAGGGTAGGTTAGTGTACCTATATAAAGGGGACTGTTGGAGGGTAGGTTAGTGTCCCTATATAAAGGGGAATGTTGGAGGGTAGGTTAGTGTCCCTATATAAGGTACATGTTGTGTTTATTACATTATGGGCCCCTCTGTAGGTTTATGTAGAAATGTTACATTGTATCATTATTCCTATTTCTAGCTAATTGGTGATTATCTCCCATTGCAAGTGTCTCCTCCACTGACCCCTGCGATCACCAGCAGTACCAGCACCATACGCAGCACTCAAGGTGAGTTCACATCCTTTTCCCTCTATACCGTCCACACTCTGACAATAGGATTGCACCTCTCCCTTTATTACATATCATATAATGTCCATTAAGTCAGTGCTGTATGGCTACAATGCAATCAATAAAAGCTGCTTATTTATACTAACAGGAAACAGAGTGCCCACTACAGTGTTGATTATATACGGAGCCAGTTCCTACTCCGAGAGATCTATTTTTTTTAATCAGGTGCTACCGTTTTTAATTAGACACAATCCCTTGTTTCTTCAGATCCATATCAGGTTTTGGGTCAACCAGAAGTCGGACGTTCCAATCCAGGTGGGTGTTTAATACTTGTAAGCAGATTATATAAGACCCAATCGAATACACAATCTGTCACATTAGAGCCAATGGGAGCCAACCCAGACCAGATTTCACTCCACAATAGATAGTAAAAACAAATAGGTAAATCATTATGTACCATTTATAGTGAATTGTACCGTCTATATCACCCCTTGAATAGTAGAAACTTATAGATACACAGACCCTCCAAACATTCCCCTTTAATAGTTACACGTATAGATTACACATACCCTCCAACATTCATTTAAAAGTTACACCATACCCTCAAACTTCCCCTTTAATAGTTTATACTTATAGATTACACATACCCTCCAACATTCCCCCTTTAATAGTGACACTTATAGATTACACATACCCTCCCAACAGTCCCTTTATAGTTACACTTATAGATCATACACATTACCCTCCAACATGCCCCTTTAATAGTTACCACTTATAGAAAACACCTTACCCTCCAAAAAATTCCCACCTTTAATAGTTCACTGTATGATACACATACCTCCAAAATTCCCCGTTAATAGTTACACTTTGAACACATACCCTCCAACTTCCCCCCTTTTAATGTTAAACTGATTCGATACACATACCCTCAACATTCCCTAATAGTTACAATATAGATACACATACCCTCCAACCTTCCCCCTTTAATAGTTACCACTTA
Source organism: Hymenochirus boettgeri (assembly GCA_019447015.1). NCBI lineage: Eukaryota > Metazoa > Chordata > Amphibia > Anura > Pipidae > Hymenochirus > Hymenochirus boettgeri. The sequence goes on from CM033475.1 coordinate 240,308,575, forward strand.
TAGAAAAACACAATTCCCTCCAACATTCCCTTTAATAGTTACACTTATAGAAACCATTACCTCCAACATTCCCCCTTTAGAGTGACACTTATAGACACCACAACCCTCACAACATTCCACCTTTAATAGTTACACTTATAGATACACATACCCTCCAACATTCCCCTTTATAGTACACTTATAGATACACATACCCCAAATCCCCCCCTTTTAATAGTTACACTATAGATGACAACATTTACCCTCCAACATTCCCCTTTAATAGTTACACTTAATGAAACTACACCACCCTCCAACATTCCCTTTAATAGTACATGTATAGAAACACCATTACATCCAACATATTCCCCATTTAATAGTTACAATAGAGGAAAACAATACCCTCCACATTCCCCCTTTAATAGTACAACTTATAGATTTACACATACCCTTCCAACATTCCACCTTTAAATAGTTACACGTATAGATACACATACCCTCCAACATCCACCCCTAATAGTTACACTTTATAGATACACATACCCTCCAACTTCTTAATAGTTACACTTAAAGGAAACACATACCCTCCAACATTTCCCCCTAATAGTTACACTTATAATTACACATAAACCCTCCAACATTCCCCCCTTTAATAGTTACACTTATAGATACACCATACCATCCAAATCCCCCCTTGAATGAGTTACAACTTTAGATAACATTTACCCTCCACATTCCCCCGTTAATAGTACACGTATAAGATAACCAGATACCCTCCAACATTCCCTTTAATAGTTACACTTATAGATACACATACCCTGCCAACTTCCCCCTGGAATAGTACACTTATAGTAGATAACCATACCTTCCAACAGTTCCACCTTAATAGTACACTTATGAACACATTTACCCTCACATCCCCCCTTTAATAGTTACACTTATAGATTTAACCCCCCCCCCCCCAACCCCATACCCTCCAACATTCCCCTTTAATAGTACACTTAAAGAAACACATACCCTCAACATTCCCCCTTTAATAGTTACACGTATAGATACACATCTACCATCCAACATTCCCCCTTTAATAGTTACACTTATTAGATTACACCATACCCTCCAAACATTCCCCCTTTAAATTAGTTAAACTTATAGATACAAATTCCTCCAAAACATTCCCCCTTAATAGTTACACTAAGATATACAGACCCTTCAACATTCCCCCTTCATAGTTACACTTTATAGACACAAAATACCTCAACATTGCCCTGTTAATAGTTACACTTAAGAAAAACATTACCCTCCAACAATGCCCCCCTTAATAGTTACACTTATAGAACAACATACCCTACAAATTCCCCCTTTAATAGTTAACCTTGAGAGAAAAGCATCCCCTCCAACATTCCCCTTTAATAGTTACACTTTTAGATACAGCATTACCCTCCAACATCCCCCTTTAATAGTTGACACTATAGAAACACATACCCTTACAAACATTCCCCCTTTAATCGTTACACTTATAGATACACTACCTCCAAATCTCCCCTTTAATTGAGTCTAAACTTTAAGATAACATACCCTCCCACATTCCCCCTTAATAGTTACACTTATAGATTACACATACCCTCCAACATTACTCCTTTTAATAGTACACTTATAGAAGAAACACATAACCTCCAACATTCCCCTTATTTAATAGTTACACTTATAGAAACGCATACCCTCCAACATTCACCTTTAAAGTTACCCAATTTTAGATACACCTTACCCTCCAACATTACGCCCTTTAATAGTTACCCTTATAGACACACATACCATCCAACATTACCCCCTTTAATAGTAACACTTATCGAAACACATACCCTCCACATTCCCCCTTTAATAGTCCACTTATAGAGGAAACATACCTCACTCATTCCCCCTTAATAGTTACACTTATAGAAACACATACCCTCCAACATTCCCCCTTTAATAGTTACCTTAGAGATACAATACCCTCCAACATTCCCCCTAATAGTTACACTTATAGAAACACTAACCCTCCAACAATTCCCCTCTTAAAGTTTACACTTATAGTACACATACCCTCACACATTCCCCTTTAATAATTACAACTATAGATACCACATACCCCCAACATCCACCCTTTAATAGTTACATTATAGATACACATTACTCCCAACATCCCCTTTTAATAGTACACTTATAGAAACACATACCCTCCAACATTCCCCCTTTAATAGTTACAATATAGACTACCCATACCCCCAACATTCCACCTTTAATAGTACACTTATAGAGATACAATACCCTCAAACATTCCCTTTAAAGTTACACTTATAGAAACACCATACCCTCGCAACAATTCCCCCCTTTAATAGTTACACTTATAGATAAACAAACCTCCAACATTCCCCTTTAATAGTTACACTATAGAGACACATACCCTCCAACATTCCCCCTTTATAGTGACACTTATAGACACACAAACCTCTCCAAACATTCCCCCTTTAATAGTGAAATTTATAGATACACATTACCCTCCAACATTCCCCCTTTAATAGTTACACTTATAGATACACCTACCCTCAAACCCCCCTTTAATTAGTTACACTTATAGATACACATACCCTCCAACATTACCCTTTAATAGTTACACTATAGATACACATACCCTCACAACATTCCCGACCTTTAATAGTTACACTTATAGAAACACCTACCCTCCAACATTCCCCCTTTTAATAGTACCACTTATAGAAACACATACCCTCCAAACATTCCCCCTTTAATAGTTACACTTATAGAAAAAAACATACCCCAAACATTTCCCCTTTAATAGTTACACTTATAGACACACATACCCCTTCAACATTCCCCTTTTAATAGGTTACACTTATAGATACACATACACCTCCACATTCCCCTTTATTAAGTTACATTATAGATACACAATTAACCCTCCAACATTTCCCTGTTATAGTAGTTGACACTTATAGAAACACATACCCCAACATCCCCCTTTAATAGTAACTTAAGAAACACATACCCTCCAACATTCCCCTTATTTATAGGTTACAACTTATAGAAAACACATACCCCAACATGCCCCATTTAATAGTTACACTTATAGACACACATGACCCTCCAACATTCCCCCGTAATAGTGACAATTTCATAGAAACACATACCCTCCAACATTCCCCTTATTCCTAGTCACTCACAATCCTTTTAGTTACAATGATAGAACACACATACCCCCAAATTCCCCCTTTAATAGTTACACTTTAACACAAATACCCTCCAACATTCCCCGCATGTTAACTATAGATAATCATCCCCTTACTTACATTAGAAACCACATAACCCTCCAAACATTCCCCCTTTAAGTTACACTTTAGAAGAAACACATTACCTCCAAACATTACCCTTTAATAGTTCCACTTTAAGATACACCATACCTCCAACATTCCTCCTTAATAGTTACACTTATGAGAAACACATACCCTCCAACCATTCCCCATTTAATAGGTTACACGTTATAGATACATAACCCTCCAACATTCCCCCTTAATAGGTACACTTGAAGAAAACATACCCTCCAAATTCCCCCTTTAATAGTTACACTGTATAGAAACACAGTACCTCCAACATTCCCCTTTAATATGTACACGTGATAGATAACACTACCTCCAAATTCCCCCTTTAATAGTTACACGTATAGGAAAAAACATACCCTCCAACTTACCCCCTTTAATCGTTACAGTATAGATCCACATACCCTCCAACATTATCCCCTTTTAATAGTACGCACTTTATAGAAAACACATACCTCCAACATCTCCCCTTAATTAGTTACACTTATTAGTAGATACACATACCCTCCAACATTCCCTTTAATAGTCACTTATAGAAACACTACCCTCCAACATTCCCCTTTAAATAGTTACACTGTATGAGAAAACATACAACTTCCAACATTCCCTTTAATAGTTACACTTATAGAAAACATACCTCCAACTTCCCCTTTAATAGTTACCTTTATAGATACACAACCCTCCAACATTCCCTTTCTTAATGTTACACTTATAGAAACACAACCTCCAAATTTCCCCATTTAATAGTACCTTAGGAACACTAACCCTCCACATCCCCGTTATAGTGTACATTATAGAAACACACACCCTCCAACCATTCCCGTCCTTAAATAGTTACACTTTATAGAAACCACACACCCTCCTAAACATTCCCCTCTTTAATAGTTACAACTATATAGAACACACCACACCCTCCCAACAGTTCCACCTTTAATAGTTCACATTATAAGAACACATACCTTCCAACATTCCCCTCTTTTAATAGTTACATATAGAAACACATACCCTCCAACATTCCCCCTTTAATAATTACACTTATGATACACATACCCTCCAACATTCCCTTTAATAGTGTATACTTATAGATACCATACCCTCCAACATTCCCCTCGATTTAATCGTTTACAACTTATAGAGTACACACTACCCTCCAACATTCCCTCTTAATAGTCCACTTATAGAAAACAAATAACCACTCCAACATTCCCCCCTTTTGAATAATTACAGTTATGATGACACAGTACCCTCCAACATTCCCACCTTAATAGTTACACTTATAGATACACATACCCTACAACATTCCCTTTAATTAATTACACTATATAGAAACAATCCCCCCAACATCCACCCTTTAATAGTTGACATTTAATTGATACACATACACCGCCAACATTCCCCTTAATAGTCCTTATTGATAGAAAACACATACTAAATCCCCTTATCTTAAGTTCCCTACACAACATTTCTCCCCTTTCTTTAATTAGTTACACTTATAGATACACATACCCTCCACCCACTTCACCCCCTTTTAATCGTTACACTATTTATAGAAAGACAACATACCCACAACATTCCCCTCTTTAATAGTTTACACTTATAGATAACACATTACCCCCAACATTCCCTTCTTATAGGTTAACTTATGTTATGGACACATACCCTCCAAAAATTCCCCCTGTAAGAGTTACACTTATAGAAGAATAACATTACCCTCAACATCCCCCTTGTAAATAGTTACATACTTATAAGAAACACATACCCTCCACACATTCCCCCTTAATTTAGTACCTTATGATAGATAACATACCCTCCAACTTCCCCTTCTTCCTTTAAAGTACCACTTTATAGAACACCTACCCTCCAACATTCCCCCTTTAATAGTGAACTCTATAGATACACATAGCCCTTCAAAATTCCCCTTTAATTAGTTACATTATGACACACATACCTCCAACATTTCCCCTGTATTAACTTTAAGAAAACATAATCAACATTCCCTTTAATAGTTTTACACTTATAGAAGAAACACATTACCCTCAAACATTCCCCCTTTAATAGTTACACTTATTAGAAACACATACCCCCAACATTCCCCTTTAATAGTTACACTATAGACACACATACCTCCAAACATTCCCCCTTTAATGATTCATATAGATGACCACCATACCCCTCCAACATTCCCCTCTTAATAGCTTACACTATATAGATTACACATTACCCTCCAACATTCCCCTTGAAGAGTAAACTTATAGAAACACATACTCCTCAACATTCCCCTTTAAATAGTTACACATTATAGAAACACATACCCTCCAACCGCCCCTTTAATTGACACGGATAGAAAAAACATACCTCCAACAGTCCCCTCGGTAATAGGTACACGTATAGACAAAACCTCCACCTCCAACATTCCCCTTCTTAAAGTACACTTATAGCAACACATTACACTCCAAAAATTCCCCCTCTTTAAGAGTTACACTTATAGGATGACACCATAACCTCCTCCAACATTCCCCTTAATAGTTACACTATTATAGACACAATACCCTCCAACTTCCCCTCTTTATAGTTACACTTATAGATTACACAGACACACAACATTTCCCCCTTTAATAGTTACACTTATAGAAACACATACTCCCAACATTCCCCTCTTGTAATAGTACACTTATAGAAAACACATACCCTCCAACATTTACCCTTTATTAGTTGTACACTTATGATACACATAACCTCACCAACATTCCCTTTTTAATGAGTTACACTATAGAAACACATACCCTCCAACATTCCCCCTTTTTAAAAGTTACACTTATGTAGATACATAACCTTCCAAATTCCCACTTTATAGTGTACACTTATAGAAACACATTACCCTCCAACATTCCCCCTTTAATAGTTACACTTATAGAGAAACACATACCCTCCAAACATTCCCCCTTTAGTTAATAGTTACACTTATAGATACACATACCCTCCAACATTCCCCACTTTGTACCTATTGAAACCCCATTCCCTATAATAGTTACACTTTATAGAACACATACCCGTCCAACATTCCCCCTTTAATAGTACACTTATAGATAACACATACCCTCAACATCCCCCTTAATAGTTACAACTTATAGATAACACATACCCTCCAACTTCCCCTTTAATAGTTACACTTATAGAAAAACACCATACCCTCAACATTCTCCCCATTATAGTACCTCTAAGAAACACATACCCTTCCAAACATTCCCCCTTTAATACGTTACACTTATGTAGAAACAATATCCCTCCAACTTCCCCCTTTAATAGTTACACTTATAGAACACATACCCTCACACATTCCCCTTAAGGTACACTATATGAAATTACACATTACCCTCCAACATTCCCCTTTATAGTTACACTTATAGAAAACACTACTCAACCCCCGAATGTTCACTAAAAACTTCCACGCCCCTTTAATTAGTTACAACTTATAAGAAACCACACACCCTACAACATTCCCCTTAATATAGTTACACTTATAGATAAAAACACACACCTCCAACATTCCCCTCTTTTTAATAGTTACAATAGAAACACACACCCCTCCAACATTCCCCCTATTTAATAGTTACCACTTATAGAAAACACATACCTCCAACATTCCCCCTTTATATTACACTTTGAGAAAACACATACCCCAAACATTCCCCCTTAATAATTATTACACTTATAGATACACATACCCTCCAACATTCCCCCTTTAATAGTTATACTTATAGGATAAAACATACCTCCAACATTCCCCTTTTAAATAGTTTACACTATATTAGATACAATACCTCCAAATTCCCCCTCTATAGTTACACATTATAGTAAAAACATACCCGCCAACAATTCCCCCTTTAATAATTTACCAGTTATAGATTACACATCACCCTCAACACATTCCCCTTTGTAATAGTTATACTTATGATTACACATACCCCCCAACAACATTCCCCCTTTATAGTTACCACTGTATAGATTCACATACCCTCAACATTCCCCCTTTACTAGCTTCACTTATAGTACACATACCCTCCAACATTCCCCCTTTGATTAATTAGTTACACTTATATTACAAATACCTCCAAATCCCCTTAAAGTTACACTGATAATACACATACCTCCAACATTCCCCTTAATAGTTACACTTATAGAAAACACATAACCTCCAACATTACCTTTAGATAGTTGTATGAAGATACACAACCGCTCCAAGCCCCCTACTTACATAGTTACACTTATAGAGTACACATACCCCCAAAATCCCCCGTTTAATAGTTTACACTTATAGATACACAATACCCTCCAAATCCCCCTGTTAATAGTTACCCTTATAGAAACAATCATACCTCCAACATTCCCCTCTTTATAGTTACACTAATCAGAAAACACATACCTCAACCATTACCCTTTAATAGTTACACTATAGATACAAGAACCCCAAACATGTTCCCCCCTTTAAATAGTTAGACTTATAGAAACACATACCCTCCAAACATCCCCCTTATTTACTGTTAAATAGTTACACTCTTATAGATACACATACCCTCAAAACATCCCCCTCTTTAATAGTTACAACTTTATAGATACACATACCCCCAACATTCCCTGTTAATAGTTACACTTATAGTGACACATACCCTCCAACCTTCCCCCTTAATAGTTACATGTATAGAGACAACACATTCCCTCCAACATTCCAGTACTTAATAGTTACACTTATAGAGACACATACCCTCCAAATTCCCCGTTTAATAGTTACACTTATCGAGACACATACCCTCCACATTTCCCCCTTATAGTTACACTTATAGAAAACATACCCTCCAACATTCCCCTTGTATAGTTATACTTATAAGAAACACATTCCCTCCAACATTCCCCTTTAATAGTTACACTATAGAAACAACCACCATCCAACATACCCTTTAATAGTTACACTTTTATAGAGACCATTACCCCTCCAACATTCCCCCTTTAAATAGTTACCAACTTGTATTTAAAAGAAACACATACCCTCCAACATTCCCCCTTAATAGTTTACATTATAGAAACACTATTACCCTCCAACCATTCCCCCCCCCTTTAATCGTTACACTTATAGAAACACAATACCTCCAACATTCCCCCTTTAATAGTTAGTACTTATAGAAACACATACCCTCAACATCCCCCTTTACTAAGTTACACTTATCGATACACATACCCCTCAACATTCCCTTGTAATAGTACATTATAGAAACACATACCCTCCCTACATTCACCCTTATAATAGTTACACTTAAGAAAACACATACCCTCCAACATTCCCCCTTAATAGTTATACGTTATAGAAACACATACCCCCAACATCCCTCCTTAATAGTTACATTACCTTATGATGACACAGACCCTCCAACATCCCCCTTTATATAGTTACACTAAGATACAACAACCCTCCAACATTCCCCGTTTAATAGTTAATTATAGACAACACATACCCTCCAACATTCCCCTTTATAGTTAACACTTTTAGAAAACACCTACCCTCCAACATTCCCCTTTAATAGTTATCAGACTTATAGAAACAACATTACCCTCCAAGATCCACTTAATAGGTTAACCTTATAGTACACATAACCTCCAACATCCCCACTTTAATAGTTACACTTATAGATACACACCTCCAACATTCCCTTTAAGTTACATATAGATACAAGTACCCCCAACCTTCCCCCTTTAATAGTTACCACTTATAGAAACACATTCCCTCCAACATTCCCTTTAATGTTACACTTATAGATAACTACCCTCAACATCCCCCTTAATATTACACCTTATAGATACACAACCTCCACCTTCCCCACTTAATAGTTACACTTATAGAAACACATTCCCCCAATTACTCCTTTGAATAGGTTACACTTATAGAGGACAAATACCTCAACATTCCCCTTTAACTAGTTAAACTTATAGAGAAACATACCCCTCCACATTCCCCCTTATAGTTACAATTATAAGATTACACATACCCTCCAACATTCCCCCTTAATAGTTAACTTTAAGAAACACTTCCCTCCAACATTCCCCCTTTAATAGTTACATTATAGAAAACACACCCTCCAACATACCCTTTAATAGTTACACCTTATAAGATAACCATACCCTCCAACATTCCCCCTTTAATAGTTACACTTATAGAAACACATACCTCCAACACATTCCCCCATTAATAGTTATTACGTATAGAACACATACCCTCCAACATTCCCCACTTTAATAGTTACACTTATAGAGATACACATACCTCCAACATTCCCCCTGTTAATAGAGTGACACTTATAGAACACATACCCTCCAACATTCCCCTTAATAGTACACTTATAGATTACAATTACACTCCAACATTCCCCTTTAATAGTTACACTTTAAGAACACATAACCCTCACAAACATTCCCCCTTTAATAGAGTTACACTTATAGAAACACATACCCTCAAACATTCCCTTAATTAGTTAACTTATAGATACACATACCCTCCAACATTCCCTTTAGAGTTACATTTATAGAAACACATACCTCCAACATCCCCCTTTAATAGTTAACTTATAGAAACACATACCCTCCAACATTCCCCTTATCTAGTTCCTTATAGATACACATCCCCCAACATTCCCCCTTAGATAGTTCACTTATAGTACACATTACCCTCCAAATTCCCTTTAAATAGTTACACTTATAGAAAAAACACATACCTCCAAAAATTCCCTTAATAGTTACTCCTATAGAAACACATACCTTCCAAACTTCCCCCTTTAATAGTTTGATACTTCTAGACAACACATACCTCCAAACATTCCCCCTGAACTAGTTGACACTTATAGAAAACATACCTCCAAAAACATTCCCCCTTTAATAGTTACACTTATAGAAACACATACCCTCCAAACATTAACCCTTTAATAGTTACACTATAGAAACACATGACCCTCAAATCTTCCCCTTTAATAGTTACACTATATAGAAACACATACCCCCAAATGTCCCCTTAAATAGTACACTTATAGAAAACACATCCCTCCAAAATTCCCCCTTGAATAGTTTTACAACTTATAGAAAACACTTACCCTCCAACATTCCCTTAATAGTTACACTTTATACAGAAACACATACCTCTCCAAAACATTCCCTCCTAATACGTTACATGTAAAGAGGAAACATGGTTACGAGCTAGCAGAGGGGGTGGTAATGAATGTGAACCTGATCTTCTTAAGCCCGTTCGTAAATGTATTTCAAGACCTAGTTTACAGGAGAATGTGGAGGTATGAATATGTATTCATTTACTCAAGTCGTTCCAATGAGTAGGATATAACCAGAAACCAACATATTATAACTCATAACGTGTGAAGGCGTGGTCGAGTTCGTTCCATAGAAGCACGATGCATGGGCTGTATTGGAAGCCATATAGATATTTTGATGATTGTTCCTACCCTTAAAATGTGCAGATTTAAATATTTCCAAGGGGAAAATGGAAAACCCTACACACGTCGAAAATAAATTAATTGGGGGTAATTTACTGTGAGTCCATTGCCACATTTAAAGGGACACTATACTGAAAAAAATTATTTTGGCCTAATCTTATCTTATTGAATACTGTAGTAGCATTACTTGATTGGGTGTGTTTGCTTGATGCTTCAGTCAGCACACATTTTGTTTAGGAGCAATATCCCCCTCCTCTCTTTCAACCACTCCACTTCCATCTGACACTGACTTGTTCCACACAAACCAACTGTCAAGCCTGCACCAGCACACAGCATTCCAACTGGTCAAATCTTGTCACCATTCAGAATACAGTTAAAACACTCACAGAAGGAATAGTTTTGAGAGCCAGGGAAACTTGATTGACGAGCTGAAATATTAGAAGTTTGTGGTGGATATTAAAAGAAATAGGGGCAGATCAACAACAAAAACGATACAGTGATGATGGGAACGAATTATAGTTTCCAGTTATGGTCCCATTTAAAATGAATCTGATTTTCCGGTTATCGATGTCCTTTAAGACCCATCGCCATAGAGGAAAACCGTATATTTATGTGAAGCTGTAAATAACAACATTTGAACGGGTTTTTCACGTGGTTGCCAACTCTTTATAAGACAGGGTCCCCACCAGGGTGGGTAAATTGCTGCTATCGGAAATGTCTCGCCAAATCTCTGGCAATGGAGGGGAAGGGAGGACAACCCCAGGGAACCCCCAAAATCCATTAGCAGACCAGGAATGCTGGGAATTGTAGTTTCCAAGTATCAGGATGACTTTTTTGGCCTATGTCTGAGTTGAAGCCCTGTGAATCCCAATATGGAGTAGATCCCTAATCCCGAGTAGGACGGGCAAATTGATTTTCTTTAGATGTTGTAAGTAAATGGTTATTACAGACAGATAGTGCCCCTGGTTATCCCCCCAGTTAAATGATTGTACCCAGTAGTTTGTATATAAAACAACCCAACACTGTGAACCTGGGGATTATTTCATCCCGCGTTAATTATCTCTATTTCCTCCCCCATCGCAGGTTTAGGAATGTTTTCCCACCAGACCACTGGTAAACTGTATTTTTACTTTACCTGCCTGTGACTGCATCAGCAGGTAAGCACGGAGATAATCAGAGGACAGGTCTGGGCACTAAAATTGGGTGGATTAATTTACTGATGTGTTAACGACCAAAAACAAACCAAACCACTTAGTGACCACATGGCAGGTCAACTGGAAAGGAAACATAACCTAATCTGTAATGTGCTATTGCAGTTTTATGGTGCAGGGCAAAGGTGAATGAAACTGGTAGTATACACATATGGTGACAGATGTGTTATATATATTGGTTGGGAGCGCCATAATGTTTCACCTTAGACACTACAGTATGAGGGTTATAGCTTATTGTGTGTACAGAACATTCCTTCTCTGTACTATTTATACATATGGGTGGAGCTGCCATATGTTTCCCTTAGACAGTACAGTATGAGGGTTATAGCTTATTGTATGTACAAAACATATCTTCTCTTATATTTATATTTATAAATATGGGTGGGAGCTGCCATAGGTTTCCCTAGACAGTCGGTATGAGGTGATAGTTTATTGTGGTGTACAGAAAATGTCCTTTCTCTGGTATATTTATATTGACATATGGGTGGGAGTGCCATATTGTTTCCCTTAGGACAGTACAGTAGAGGGTAAGCTTATTGTGTTGTACAGAAAACATTCCTCTCTGATATTTATATTTATACATATGGGTGGAGCTGCCATATTGTTTCCCGTTAGACAGTAAGTAGAGGGTTTATAGCTTATTGTGTTTACAGAACATTCCTTCTCGTGTTATTATATTTATACCATAGGGTGGGAGCTGCCATAGTGTTTCCCTTAGACAGTACAGTAGGAGGTTTTAGTTTATTGTATGTACAGAACATTCCTTCTTGTATATTTATATTTATTACTATGATGGGGAGCTGCTATAGTGTTTCCTTAGACAGTACATATGAGGGTATTAGCGTAGTGTATGTACAGAAACATTCCTTTCTGTATATTATACATATGGGTGGGAGCTGCCATATTGTTCCCTTAGACAGTTACAGTATGAGTGGTGATAAGCTTATGTAGGTACAGAACATCCTTCTCTGTATAGTTATAATATGGGTGGGAGCGTGCCATATTGTTTCCATTAGACAGTAGCAGTATAAGGTAGAGCTTATTGTATGTACAGAACATTCACTTCTCTGTTATATTTATAATATGGGTGGGAGCTGCCATATTGTTTCCCTTAGACAGTAAGTAGTGGGGTATGGCTTATTGTGGTAAAGAAACATTCCTTCTTGTATATTTACATATGGGTGGGAGCTGCTATTGTTTCCCTTAGACAGTACAGATAGAGGGTATAGCTTATTGTGTGCTACAGAACAGTCATTCTCTGTATATTTATATCTTTATACATATGGGTAGAAGCTGCCAATGTTTCCCTTAGAGACAGTACAGGTTAGGAGGGTATAGCTTATGTTGTGTGTACAGAACATTCCCTCTCTGTATATTTATACATATTGGTGGGAGCTGCTCATATTGTTTCCCTTAGACAGTTACAGTATGGGGGTATAGTTTGTATGTACAGAACATTCCTTCTCGTATATTTTATAGTTATATCATATGGGGAGAGCTGCCATATGTTTCCCTTGAAGACAGTTACAGTATGAGGGTTATAGCTTATTGTATGTACAGAACATTCCTTTCTATGATATTATATTATAATATGGGTGGGAGCGCAATATTGTTTCCCTTAGACAGTACGTATGAGGGTATAGCTTATTGTATGTACAGAACATTACTTCTCTGTTATGTTTATACATATGGGGGGAGCTGCCAATTGTTTCCCTTAGGACAGTACAGTATGAGGGTATAGGCTATTGTTATGTACCAGAACATTCCTTCTGTATATTTATATTTTATACATTATGGGTTGAGAGCTGCCATATTGTTCCCTTAGACAGTACAGTATGAGGGTATAGCTTATTGTATGTACAGAACATTCCTTCTCTGTATATTTATACATATGGGTGAGAGCTGCCATAGTGTTCCCTTAGGACAGTACAGTATGAGGGTATAGCGTATTGTATGTACAGAACATTCCTTCTCTGTATATTTATACATATGGGTGAGAGCTGCCATATGTTTCCCTTAGACAGTACAGTATGAGGTATAATTATTGTATGTACAGAACATTCCTTCTCTGTATATTATACATATGGGTGGGAGCTGCCATAGGTTTCCCTAGACAGTACAGTATGGGGGTATAGCTTATTGTTTGTGACAGACACATTCCTTCTCTGTATATTCTATTTATATATATGGGTGGGAGACTGCCATATTGTTTCCCTTAGACAGTACAGTATTGAGGGTATGCTTATTGTTGTACAGAACATTCCTCTTATCTGTATATTTATACATATGGGTGGGAGCTGCCATATTGTTTCCCTTAGACAGTACAGTATGAGGGTATAGTTTATTGTATGTACAGAACATTCCTTCTCTGTATATTTATATTTATACATATGGGTGGAGCTGGCCATAGTGTTTTCCCTTAGACAGTACAGTATGAGGGATACTTATTGTGTGTACAGAAACATTCCTTCTCTGTATATTTATATTTACTATATGGGTGGGGAGCGCCATAGTGTTTCCTTAGACAGTACAGTATGAGGGTATAAGCTTATTGTATTGTATGTACAGAACATTCCTTCTCTGTAAATTTATATTTATACATAGGGGTGGGAGCTGCCCAGATTGTTTCCCTTAGACAGTACAGTATGAGGTATAGCTTATTGTATGTACAGAACCATTCCTTCTCTGTATATTTATATTTATACATATGTGTGGATGCTGCCATATGTTTCCCTTAGACAGTACAGTATGAGGGTATAGATTATGTAGTACAGAACATTCTTCTCTGTATATTATACTATGGGGGGAGCTGCCCTACTGTTTCCCTTAGACAGTACAGTATGAAGGTATAAACTTATTGTATGTACAGAACATTCCTTCTCTGTATGTTATACATAGGGTGGGAAGCTGCCATTAGGTTTCCTTAGACAGACAGTATGAGGGTATAGCTTATTGTATGTACAGGAACATTCCTTCTCTGTATATTATACCATATGGGTGGGAGCTTGCACATATTGTTTCCCTTAGACAGTACAGAGAGGTATAGCTTATTGTAGGTACAGAACAGTTCCTTCTGGTATATTTATACATGATGGGCTGGGAGCTGCCATATTGTTTCCCTTAGGGACAGTACGTATGAGTGGTTATAGCTTATGTGTGTTGGCCAGAACATTCTTCTTGTAATATTCTATACATATGGGTGGAGCTGCCATATGTTTCCCTAGACAGTACAGTATGAGGGTTTATAGCTTATTGGTGTACACGAACATTCATTCTCGTATATTTATACATAGGGTGGAGCTGCCATAGTGTTTCCCTTAGACAAGTACAGTATGAGGGTGTAATAGCTTATTGTGCTGTACAGAACATTCCTTCTTGTATATTATTTATACTACTGGGTGGGAGGTGCCATATTGTTCCTTAGCGAGACCGTACAGTATGAGGGTATAGCTTATTGTATGTACAGAAATTCCTTCTCTGATATTATATATTTCTGACATAGGGTGGGTAGCTGCCAAGTGTTCCTTTAGACAGTACAGTAGTGAGGTATAGCTTATTGTGTGTACAGAACATTCCTTCTCTGTATATTTATATTTATACATATGGGTGGGAGCATGCCATATGTGTTCCTTAGACAGTACAGTATGAGGGTATAGCTTATGTATGTACAGAACATTCCTCTCTGTAGATATTTATACATATGGGTGGGGAGCTGCATATTGTTTCCCTTTTAGGCCAGTACAGTATGAGGTTATAGCTTATGTGTGTACAGAAACATTCCTTCCTGTATATTAATATTTAACATTGGGTGGAGCTGTCTCATAGTGTTTCCCCTTAGACAGTACAGTATGAGGGTTATAGCTTATGTATGTACAGAACATTCATTCTCTGTATATTTAGACATGGGTGGGAGCCTGCCATAGTGTGTCCCTTAGACAGTACAGTTTATGAGGGTATAGCTTATTGTATGTACAGAACATTCCTTCTCTGTATATTTTTTACATATGGGTTGGAGCTTGCCATATTGTTCCCTTAGAAGTACGTATGAGGTTTAGCATTATTGTATGTACAGACATTCCTTCTGCTGGTATATTATACTAGGGGGGTAGCTGCATATGTTTCCCCTTAGACAGTACAGTATGAGGTATAGCTGATTGTGTGTACAGAACATTACTTCTCTGGATATTTTATTTGATCATATGGGTGGGAGCTTGCCATATTGTTTCCCTCTTAATACAGTTTACAGTATGAGGTATTAGAGTTATTGGGTGTAAGAGATTTACATTCACGTGTTCTCTGGATATTTAACATTATGGGTGGGATGCTTGCCATTAGTGTTTCCCGGTGTTTAGACAGTTACAGTGATGAAGGGTATTTATAGCTTATTGTGGGTTACAAAAATTCCTTTCTGTATATTTGTATGAGCAAATGGGTTGGAGCGCGAGCTGCATATGTTGTTCCGACTTAGACATTACAGTATTAGGGTTTATAGCTTATTGTGTGTACAGAACAATTCATTCTCTGTATATTAACTTTATAACATTATGGGTGGGAGTCGCCATATTGTTTCCCTTAGACAGTACAGATTATGAGGGTAATAGCTAGTCGTGTGTTACCGAACATTTCATTCTCGTATTTTATTATACATATGGGTGGGAGCTGCCATATTGTTTCCCTTAGACAGTACAGATGAGGTATAGATTATTGTATGTACAGGAACATTCCTTCTCTGTATATTTATATTTATACATATGGGTGGGAGCTGCCATATTGTTTCCTTAGACAGTATAGTATGAGGTATAGATTATTGTATGTACAGAACATTACTTCTCTGTATATTTATATTTATACATATGGGTGGGAGCTGCCATATTGTTTCCCTTAGACAGTACAGTATGAGGGTTATAGCTATTGTGTGTACAGAACATTCCTTCTTGTATATTTACATATGGGTGGGAGCTGCCATTTGTTCCCTTAGACAGTACAATCGGGAGTATGCTTATTGTATGTACGAACATTCCTTCTCTGTATATTATATAATTGGGTGGAGCTGCCATATTGTTCCCTTAGACAGTACAGTATGAGGGTATAGTTATTGTATGTACAGAACATTCCTTCTCTGTATATTATAACATATGGGTGGGAGCTGCCATATTGTTTCCCTTAGACAGTACAGTATGAGGGTTTATAGCTTATTGTATGTACAGAAACTCCTTCACTGTATATTTATACATATGGGTGGGAGATGCCCATAGTGTTTCCCTTAGACAGTACAGTATGAGGGTATAGCTTACTGTGTGTACAGAAATTCCTTCTCTGTATATTATTATACATATGGGTGGGAGCTGCCATAGTGTTCCTTAGGACAGTACAGTATGAGGGTATTAGATTATGGGTGTACAGAACATTCCTTCTCGGTATATTATAACATATGGGTGGAGCTGCCATATTGTTTCCCTTAGACAGTTACAGTATGAGGGTATAGCTTATTGTATGTACAGAAACATTCCTTCTGTATATTTATACATATGGGTGGGAGCTGCCATAGGTTTCCCTTAGACAGTACAGTATGAGGGTATAGCTTACGTGTGTATGTACTTAGACATGAACTGTAGTATCACCGAACATTCCTTCTCTGTATATTTAGACTATGGGTGGGAGCTGCCATAGTGTTTCCCTTAGGACAGTACAGATGAGGGTAAGCTTATTGTATGTACAGAACATCCTCTTGTAGATTTTACATATGGGGGAGCTGCCATACTGTTTCCCTTAGACAGTACAGTATGAGGGTAAGCTTATTGTGTGTACAGAAAATTCCTTGTTCTGGGTTTCCGCATCACCTGGTGGCTGATTTGCAGTAGTGCGGCGTGGTTCCGTTGCCTCTAAACTGTGGGTAAGTATATAAGATAGCAAGGGGTTGAGGGGATAAGTGACTGTGTGTGGCCATAGACGCAACTACGTGAAAACTCCATTGAACCTATCCTGTACAATGTGATTGGATGACAGAATTATTTCGTGTCAAGGGAACCACAAGGTAAGTGCGTAAGGCTATCTAAAACAGCTCTCACACATATAAACCAGAAAAAATGACAATGAATATACCAGCACTATAGAATATAAAACATAACTAGAAATCGAAATACACCTGTCTATAAGGGACAATTCCTCCATTCAAAACTATCGCAAACATATCCCGCCGGACTGCATGGGGTATGAAAAGTTCCGGTATAAATAGCGTCGTTGGAGGAGACTTTTCGGAGTAAAGCCCAATCAATCTTTTCCACTGGATTTTCATATAAAAGTTATAATTGCATGGTTAGAAGTGTTGGGCTAACCATGGGGACAAATGGGCTTTCGAGGGTGTGAAAATGGGAAGGGGGGGGGTCTAGTATGCTAGTGGACAGGAAATTGAGATACGGTCCTCTAATCTCCACTATCATTCACCTGTACAGCTAGTAAACCTCGCTCGTGATAATCATAAATGGGGAACACACTGTAGGAGTGAGTAAGGATTGCTAATTGTTATGTACTCAATATCCACACCTATATTCATGTTTATAATACATAGGAAATGCCAGTGGGCAGGAGAACAGGAGCAGGCTCGGGGGGTGAGAAAAGATGGTGGTTAGTAGCTCCATTGAAGACGGAAACAAAGACGCTGGGGACTCTCTGGAATAGGGATAGTTTCACGATGTGATGAGTTATGTCGTTTGTTTGGGTAAGGGTGCAGGCCGTTTTAAGGGAGCGGACAATTTCCTAAGTCATCTTAGGGTAAATGTGTGGTCAATGCTCCAGGTGCTGGGTGGTGGACACTCTCTGTGGATATGTGTGGGGCAATTGGAGGGAAGGGTATGGTTGGGAGAATGGGATAGGGGGGGTGATTGAGTGTGTGTGATTGCGTAGAAAGGGAAAGAAAGGGGCAAAGAGAAGAACCAGGGAGGGGATGGAGAGAAAAAAGGAGGACAAGGGAGAAAAAGGTAAAAAGATCAATGGTTTTGGGGTCAGCAAAGGGGAGACTGGGGACTCACGGATAGGGGAGAATCAGGGTTTCCGGTGATATAAAGAAGAAGAGAATTGAAGTTAGGAAAGAAAGGGGGGGGGTGGAGGACGGTGGTTGCTATAATATTCGAACAGTGTAAGCCGGTCGGGTAGGAAAAAATGTTGATAAACTAGGATGTAATGTGGTTGTAGATGAAAACTAAACGGATAGATGATGATTAATGAGGTGTCAGGTTGGAAAAGGCCTTGCTTATCATATTAAGTACAGGATCAAACTATACAGGACGGTGTGAACGAGGTTGACGGCCGATGCTGGGTACACGGGTGCGCTCAGCACAAATTTGGGTGTGGCCAATGCCAGGATAGTGAGTGATATAAAGACATAAAGAGAATACAGATGTCGAGGGAGGGAGTACAGAAACTATGCGGCAGAGTTAAACAAGGATGACAAGCAAGATCGGGAAAGAAGGGGGGGTGAAAAGGACGTAGGAGTAAGGTTGTGTGAAAAGGGTGCGAAGAAATTGGAACGATACAAGAATAGAGAGAAAGAAATCCTCCCACAGGCGAGGTTGACTTACCATTGGACGTAAGCGCGTCCTAAATGACGGAAGTAAAATACGAATAGGGCTGGCATTCGTGTCATTGTGTAGGAAGAAACACGGGGAGGAAAAAGAAAAAAGGATACTCAGTTCTGTTCGGTGATTCGTCCAAAACTTCACAAAATTTCAGAGAGACGATGGATGCGATATAAGAATGGAGAATGTATAAGGAAAAAAACCAGAAATAAAGGGAAATGGGAACGGACATCATTTGCTTTTGGAAATCTCCATTACTCACCCCTTAAACACCAAAAACTTTCGTGTTCTTAATGAATAAGCGTCGCGCTGGGAGATGTCAAATACTAACGCAAACGGGGCTTGTAAATTGGAAGTTAGAAACTGACGTGTAAAAATAGTTCCCTAAACGGCCCTAGTTAATGTCGCTGTACACTGACGTTAAAGGGCGGGGCTTGCAAGTACAACACGAGAGAACAGGCGTGGGGTCAGGCAAGGAAACAGGGTAACAACGCGTAGTATACGGTAAGAGGGGCCGAAACGTCGCCGGCTGCGCGCTCGGCTGGTCGCGCAGGTGTCGCCTGCGCCCGCAACTAATCAATAGGTCGGACGAAGGTTCACGACCACGCATTATCGTGATAGAATATTACAAACTAATGATCGTAAATGAACAAACAATCGGTGAAAAAACGAGCCGTCCATTAGAGGAAGGGAGCAGAGTACGATAAAGCAAGTGTGGAGCGATATATATGCGGACTGTGTGTAAAATAAGAAACGATTGCGGCCAACAAATGTAGGAGAGGGCGTGAGGCCACAGTCACGCAATTTCCGGGTTTGCGATCCGTTAGCGCTGAGAATCGCGACACATTGCCATGTAAACGCGGTGGCCACGTGGCATGTGCTGTGATCGGTTTTCATATCATGCTATCAACTCACATTTTTTTTGCAGATTGCATCACGCCTTTCACACGCGTGTGTATTGAGGAACAGACCCATCACCTGCATAGGGACACGTGGTAACCCTTTCATTCCCACAATGCTCAGCCAGTTGTTACAGGACAGAGCCCAGAGGACAGATAGCGGGTTCATTTAATGGGGAGTTTAAAAACAGACACAATATGGGAATCTCCTGTACAATGTCCATCAAAGTCACATAGAATTCCGAGTGGCTCTCACATTGGGTCCACATGGCCCTGATTAGGTCTTAATAGTAGGGCCCCAGGTGGGATCCGAGCTGTCCCCCCCGTGTTTGTCTCGTTACCCCCTGCCCAGCGTACAGTCCCTCAGCAGGGCCGGGCTGAAATACGCACTGGGTAGTATTGCGGGAAGAGTGGGAGGCTGGCGTGATGTGGTCGGTATTGGCCCGGTTGCCTGGGGAGGGAGGAAATGGGGGGGAAGGTAAGGCGAAGGAGGGCTATAATTTTCCTTCGGGGTCTGCACATGGCGGGGGGTCACTGGTTCAGGGATGCTGGGATCCAAGTGAGGGGGGGACCCTGGAAGTGAGTGGTCGTGTGCTAAGAAACCGAATGCTAACTGGTCATCGGAAACGTAGTGTAGGATCTTGTCGTCTCCCCATGCACTTTGCTCAATGATGTGGATATCTTGTCATAGTACATAGCGCAGGCGCGGCTTAACTGTCGTGTTCGGTGTAGTGGGTTTGGGAGGTCATCTTCCGCTTCTCCCCTCCGCCGGGCACGCGTCGTCCGTCATCATTGAACTCTCCGTTCACGTCCTTCCCTGCGATGCAGCCGCCGAGTTCAACGCGGCTGTCGGCAGAAGCTCCAGAAGGAATGCCATAGCTGGATCTGGCCCACTGCCTGTAGGAAACAAAAGACAGATCGAACTATGGTGGCCATACACGCTACGCATTCCAAGACCGTTAACGAACCGTAGGATCGGCCCATATATGGATGATTGGTCGAAGATTGTATGATATTTTTTCCTATTGGGACAGAAAATAATTCTGTCATCCAATCACATTGTACAATGGGATAGGTCAATGGAGTTTTCACGTAGTTGCGTCTATGGCCACACACAGTCACTCCCCTCACCCCTTGCTATCTTATATACTTACCCACAGTTTTAGAGGCAACGGACACACCGCACTACTGCAAATCAGCCACCAGGTGATGCGGAACCCAGAACAAGGAATGTTCTGTACACACAATAAGCTATACCCTCATACTGTACTGTCTAAGGGAAACAGTATGGCAGCTCCCACCCATATGTATAAATATACAGAGAAGGAATGTTCTGTACATACAATAAGCTATACCCTCATACTGTACTGTCTAAGGGAAACACTATGGCAGCTCCCACCCCATTGTATAAAATACAGAGATGGAGGATGTTCTGTACACACATAAGCTATACCCTCATACTGTACTGTCTAAGGGAACACTATGGCAGCTCCCACCATATGTATAAATATACAGTAGAAGAATGTTCTGTACATACAAAAGCTATACCCTCATACTGTACTGTCTAGGAAACAAGTAGGGCAGCTCCCACCCATATGTTATAAATATACGAGAAAGGAATGTTCTGTACACACAATAAGCTATGACCCTCATACTGTACTGTCTAGGGAAACTTGGCTGCTCCCACCATATGTAAATATACAAGATGGAATGTTCTGTACACAATAAGCTATCCCTCATACTGTAACTGTCCTAAGGGAAACATATGGCAGCTCCCACCCATATGTATAATTCCAGTAGAAGGAATGTTCGTACAACAATAAGCATACCCTCATACGTACTGTCTAAGGGAAACATATGGCAGCTCCCACCCATATGTATAAATAATACAGAGAAGAAGTGTTCTGTACTACAATAAGATACCCTCATACTGTACTGTCTAAGGAAACAATATTGGCAGCTCCCACCCATATTATTATACAGAGAAAGGAATGTTCTGTACATCACATAAGCATCCCCCATACTGTACTGTCAAGGGAAACAATATGGCAGCTCTCCCACCCATATGTATAAATATACAGAGAAGGAATGTTCTGTACCCATACAAGTAGCTATACCCCATACTGATGTCTAAGGGAAACAATATGAGCTCCCACCCTTATGATATATAAATATACAGAGGAATGTTCGTGTACAACATATCATACCTCATACTAACTGTCTAAGGGAAACAATATGGCAGCTCCCACCCATATGTAAATATAATTACGAGAAGGAATGTTCTGTACCACAATATCTATACCTCATACTGTATGTCTAAGGGAAACATATGGAGCTCCCACCCATATGTATAATAAAATATACAGAGAAGGAAGTTCTGTACAATACAATAGCGATACCCTCATATGTACTGTCTAAGGGAAACAATATGGCAGCTCCCACCCTTGTATAAATATAAATATACAGAGAAGGAATGTTCTGTACATACAATACTCTACCCTCATACTGTATGTCTAAGGGAACAATATGGCAGCTCCACCCATTATGTATAAAAATACAGAGAAGGAATGTTCTGTACACCAAAAGCGTATACCCTCAGACTGTACTGTCTAAGGGAAACATATGGCAGCTCCCACCCATATGTATAAATATACAATAGACGAGAATGTTTCCTGTACCACAATAGCTATACCTCCATACTGTCTAAGGAAACAATATGGCAGCTCCCACCCATATGTAAAATATAAATATACAGAAAGGAATGTTCTTACACACAATAGCTATACCTCATACTGAACTGTCTAAGGGAAACAATAGCAAGCTCCCCACCATATGTTATAATATACAGAGAAGGAATTTCTGTACATACAAATCTATACCTCATACTACTGTCTAAGGGAAACAAATATGGCAGCTCCCACCCATATGTAATAAATATACAGAGAAGGAATGCTGTATCATACAATAAGCTATACCCCATACTGTACTGTCTTAAGGGAACACATGGCATCTCCCACCCATATGTATAAATATAGCAGAGAAGGAGTTCTAGTACATACAATAAGCTATACCTCATACTGTACTGTCTAAGGGAAACACTATGCAGCTCCCACCCATATGTATAAATATAATATATACAGAAAGGAATGTTCTGTACACACATAAGCTATACTCATACTGTACTGTCTAGGAAACAAATATGGCAGCTCCCACCCTATTTATAAAAATACAGAGAAGGAATGTTCTGTACATACAATAAGCTATACCCTCATACTGTACTGTTCAAGGGAAACACTATGGCAGCTCCCACCCATATGTATAAATAAATATCAGAGAAGGAATGTTCTGTACCACAATAAGCTATCCCCCATACTGTACGTGCTAGGGAAACATATGGCAGCTCCCACCCATATGTATAAATAACATATACGAGAAGGAATGTTCTGTAACATACAATAAGCTTACCCTCATACGTGTACTGTCTAAGGGAAACAAGTATGGTCAAGCTCCCACCCATATGTATAAATATAATATACAGATGAAGGAATGTTCTGTACACACAATAAGCTATACCTCATACTGTACTGCTAAGGGAAACACTACTGGCAGCTGCCTACCCATATGTATAAATTACATAGAAGGAATGTTCTGTACACTACAATAAGCTATACCCTCATACTGTACTGTCTAAGGGAAACAATACGGCAGGCTCCCACCCAGATGTATGGTAATAAATATAATACAAGAAGGAGGTTCTGTACACACCAATAAGCTATACCCTCATCACTGTAGACTGTCTAAGGAAACACATAAGCGTACAGGTCTCCCACCCATATGTATAAATATAACAGAGAAGGAATGTCTGTACATACACATAGCAACCTCATACGTACTGTCTAAAGGGAAACAATTGGCAGCTCCCACCCATATGTATATATACAGCAGAAGGAATGTTCTGTACATACAATAACCTATACCCTCATCTGTACTGTCTAAGGGAAACACGATGGCACGCTCCACCCCTATTTTTAAATATACAGAGAAGATAATGTTCTTGTACAACTACAATAAGGTCTATACCTGTCATACTGTACTGTACTAAGGGAAACATATGGCAGCTCCACCCATATGTTACAATATACAGAGAAGGAATGTTCTGTACATACAATAATCTATACCCTCATACTGTCTGTCTAAGGGAAACAATATGGCAGCTCCACCACATATGTATAAATATAAATAACAGAGAAGGAATGTTCTGTACATACAATAAGCTATACCCCATACTGTACTGTCTAAGGGAAACAATATGGCAGCTCCCACCCATATGTTAAATAATAATTACAGAGAAGGAATGTTACTGTACAACAATAAAGCTATACCCTCATACTGTACTGTCTAAGGGCACCAATGGCAGCTCCCCCCCATATATAAATATAAAATACAGAGAAGGAATGTTCTGTACAACAATAAGTATACCCTCATACTGTACTGTCTAAGGGAAACACTATGGCAGCTCTCCACCCATATGTTAAATATAAATATACAGAGTGATGTTCTGTACATACAAAGCTATACCCTCATACTGTACTGTCTAAGGGAAACAATATGGGCAGCTCCCACCATATGTATAAATATACAAGAAGGAATGTTTGTACATAATAAGCTATCCTCATACTGTACTGTCTAAGGGAAACAATATGGCAGCTCCCACCCATATTATAAATATAAATATACAGAGAAGGAATGTTTCTGTACACACAATAAGCTATACCCTCATACTGTACTGTCTAGGGAAACTATGGCAGCTCCCACCCTATGTATAAATTACAGAAAGGAATGTTCTGTACATACAATAAGTTATACCTCATACTTTACTTCTAAGGGAAACAATATGCAGCTCCCACCCATATGTATAAATATACAGAGAAGGAATGTTCTGTTACATACAATAAGCTATACCCTCATACTGTACTGTCTACGGGAACACTATGGCAGCTCTAAACCCATGTATTATAATATACAGAGAAGGAATGTTCTGTACATACAATAAGCTATACCCCATACTGTACTGGTCTAAGGGAAACAATATGGCACCCACCATATGTATAAATATAAAACAGAGAAGGAATGTTCTGTACAACAATAAGCTATACCCCATACTGTACTGTCTAAGGGAAACAAAGGCAGCTCCCACCCATATGTATAAAAATACAGAGAAGGAATGTTCTGTACATACATAAAGCTATACCCTCATACTGTACTGTCTAAGGGAAACATATGGCAGCCCTCCCACCCATATATATAATATAAATATAGAGAAGGAATGTTCTGTACATACAATAAGCTATACCCCATACTGTACTGTCTAAGGGAAACAATATGAGCAGCTCCACCCATATGTATAAATATAAATATACAGAGAAGGAATGTTCTGTACATACAATAGCTATACCCATACTCGTACGTCTAAGGAAACAATATGGCGCTCCACCCATATGTATAAATATACAGAGGGGAAGTTTCTGTACACAATAAGCTATACCCTCATACTGTACTGTCTAAGGGAAACAATATGGCAGCTCCCACCCATATTATAAATAAATATCAGAGAAGGAATGTTCTGTACACCAATAAGCTATACCCTCATACTGTACTGTCTAAGGGAAAACATAGGCAGCTCCCACCCATATGTATAAAATATACAGAGAAGGAATGTTCTGTACACACAATAAGCTATACCCTCATACTGTACTGTCTAAGGGAAACATATGGCAGCTCCCACCCATAGTTAAATAAATATACAGAGAAGGAATGTTCTGTACATACAATAAGCTATACCTTCATACTGTACTGTTCTAAGGGAAACAATAGGGCAGCTCCCACCCATATGTATAATTAATATACAGAGAAGGAATTTTCTTACAACAATAAGCTTACCCCTCATATGTAATGTCTAAGGGAAACAATATGGCAGCTCCCACCCTATGTAAATATACAGAGAAGAATGTTCTGTACAACAATAAGCTATACCCTCTCGACTGTCTAAGGGACACACTATGGCAGCTCCCACCATAGTATAATATAAATATACAGAGAAGGAATGTTCTGTACATACAATAAGCTATACCTCATACTGTACTGTCTAAGGGAAACATATGGCAGCTCCCACCCATATGTAAAATATAAATATACAGAGAAGGAATGTTTCTGTACACACACTAGCATACCCTCATACTGTACTGTCTAAGGGAAACAATATGGCAGCTCCCACCCATATGTATAAATATACAGAGAAGGAATGTTCTGTACACACAATAAGCTATACCTCATACTGTACTGTCTAAGGGAAACATTATGGCAGCTCCCACCAATATATATAACAATCTGGTCACCATATGTGTATATACCAGTTCATCCCTTTTGCCCTGCACATAAACTGCATTAGCACATTTACAGATTAGGTTAATGTTTCTTTCCATTTGACCTGCCATGTGGTCACTAAGTGGTTTGGTTTTGGTCGTTAACACATCAGTAAAATTAATCCACCCAATTTAGTGCCAGACACGTCCCTGATTATCTCCGTGTTACCTGCTGAGCAGTACAGGCAGGTAAAGAAAATACAAGTTAACAGGGTCTGGTGGGAAAACATTCCTAATACCTGACGATGGGGGAGGAAATAGGAAGATAATTAACCTGGGAATGAAATAATCCCAGGATTACAGTGTTGGGTTGTTTATATACAAACTACTGGGTACATCATGTACATGGGGGGGATACACAGGGGCACTATCTGTCTGTAATAACATTTACTTACAACATCTAAAGAATAATCAATTTGCTCGTTCCTACTCTGGGATTTAGGGATCTACTCCATATTGGGATTCACAGGGGCTCAACTCAGACATAGGCAAAAAGCATCCGGATACTTGGAAACTACAATTCCCAGCATTCCTGGTCTGCTAAATGGTTTTGGGGGTTTCCTGGTTGGTCTCCCGTCCCTCTCCATTGCAACGAGATTTGGCGAGACATTTCCGATAGCAGCAATTTACCCCCTGGTGGGGACCTGGTCTTATTAAAGAGTTGGCAACCACGTGAGAAAACCCGATTCAATGTTGTATGTGAAAGCTTCAAGGAATACGGTTTTCTCTATGCGATGGGGTCTTAAAGGACATCGATACCGGAAAATAGATTATTTTAAATGGACCATAACTGGAAACTATAATTCTTCCCAATCATCACTGTATCGTTTTGTTGTTGATCTGCCCCCTATTTCTTTAGATATCCAATCCAAAACTTCTAATATTTCAGCTGTCAATCAAGTACCTGGCTCTCAAAAACTATTCTTCTGTGAGTAGTTTTACTGTAGCTGGAATGGTGACAGAGATTTGACAGTTGGAATGCTGTATGCTGTGTGCAGGCTTGACAGTTGGTTTGTGCGGAAAAAGTCAGGTCAGATGGAAGTGGGAGTGGTTGAAAGAGGGAGGGGGGATATTGCTCCTAAACAAAATGTGTGCTGGACTGAAGGCATCAAGCAACACACCCAAATCAGAGTAAGTGCTACTTACATGTATTCAATTATAGATTAAGATGAGGCAAAATAATTTTTTCAGTATAGTGTCCCTTTAAATGTAGCAAGATGGACTCACAGTAAATTACCCCAATTATTTATTTATCTAACGTGTGTAGGGTTGCCATGTCTTCCCCTTGAAATATTTCAAATCTGCACATTTTAAGGGTAAGGAACAATTCATCAAAATATACTATATGGCTTCCAATACAGCCTGCATCGTGCTTCTAATGGAAACTCCGACCAGCCTTCACCGTTATGATTTATATATGTGTTTCTGTTATATCCATACTCAATTGGGAAGACTTAGTAATGAATACATATTCATAACCTCCAAAGTCTCCTTTAACTAGGTATTGAAATACATTGTACAGGGCTGTAATAAGATCAGGTTCACTTCATTACCCTCCCTCTGCAGCTCTGTACCATGTTGTCTCTTTACATGTAACTATTAGAGGGGAATGTTGGAGGGTATGTGTTTCTATAAGTGTAACTATTAAAGGGGAATGTTGGAGGGTATGTGTTTCTATAAGTGTAACTATTAAAGGGGGAATGTTGGAGGGTATGTGTTTCTATAAGTGTAACTATTAAAGGGGGAATGTTGTAGGGGATGTGTTTCTAATAAGTTACTATTAAAGGGGAATGTTTGAGGGTATGTGTTTTCTATAATGTAACTATTAAAGGGGAATGTTGGAGGGTATGTGTTTTCTATAATGTAACTATTAAAGGGGGAATGTTTGGAGGGTATGTGTTCTATAAGTGTAACTATTAAAGGGGAATGTTGGAGGTATGTGTTTCTATATAGTGTACTAATTAAAGGGGAATGTTGGAGGGTATGTGTTTCTATAAGTGTAACTATTAAAGGGGTGTTGGAGGGTATGTGTTTCTATAATGTAACTATTAAAGGGGGAATTTGGAGTGTATGTGTTCTATAATGTAACTATTAAGGGAATGTTGGGGGTATGTGTTCTATAAGTAACTATTAAAGGGGAATGTTGGAGGGTATGTGTATCTATAAGTGTAACTATTAAGGGGAATGTTTGAGGGTATGTGTATCTATAAGTGTACTATTAAAGGGGAAGGTTGGAGGGTATGTGTATCTATAAGTGGAACTATTAAGGGGGAATGTTGGGGGTATGTGTTATCTATAAGTTAACTATTAAAGGGGGAATTGGTGGAGGTATGTGTTTCTATAAGTAACATTTAAGGGGGAATGTTGGAGGGGTATGTTTTCTATAAGTGTAACTATTAAAGGGGGAATGTTTGGGGGTATTGTGTTCTTCTGATAAGTGTAACTATTAAAGGGTAATGTTGGAGGTGTGTGTTTCTATAGTGAACTATAAAGGGGAATGTTGGAGGGATGTGTTTCTATAAGTTAACTATTAAGGGGGAATGTTGGAGGTTATGTGTATCTATAAGTGTAACTATTAAAGGGGAATGTTGGAGTGTGTATGTCGTATAATGGTAAACTATTAAAGGGGGAATGTTTGGAGGGTATGTGTTTCTATAAAGTGTAACTATTAAGGGGAAAATGTTGGAGGGATGTGTTTCTATAAGTGTAACTATTAAAGGGGGAGGGTGGAGGGTATGTTGTATCATAAGTGTCAACTATTAAAGGGGGAATGTTGGAGGTGTTGTGTATATCTAAGTTGTAACTATTAAGGGGAATGTTGGAGGGTAATGTGTATTCTATAAGTGTAACTATTAAGGGGGAATGTTGGAGGGTATGTGTATCTATAGTGTAACTATTAGGGGGAAGTTGGAGGTATTGTACTATAAGTGGTAACTATTAAGGGGGATGTTGGAGGGTATGTGTATCTATAAGTGTACTATTAAGGGGAATGTTGAGGGTATGTGTTTCTATAGTATAACTATTAAAGGGGAATGTTGGAGGTTTGTGTTTCTATAGGTAACTATTAAAGGGGGATGTTGGAGGGTAGTGTTTTTCTATAATGTAACTATTAAAGGGGGAATGTTGGAGGGTATGTGTATCTATAAGTGTAACTATTAAGAGGGGGATGTTGGAGGGTTGTGTATCTATAGTGTACTATTAAAGGGGAATGTTGGGGGTATGTGTTTCTATACTATAACTATTAAGGGGGAATGTTGGAGGGGGTGTTTCAAAGTGTAACTATTAAGGGGGAATGTGGAGGGTATGTGTTTCTATAATTGTAACTATTAAAGGGGGGAAGTTGGGAGGGTATGTCTCTATAAGTGTAACTATTAAAGGGGGAATGTTGGAGGGTATGTGTTCTATAAGTATAACTATTAAAGGGAATGTTGGAGGGTATGTGTTTCTATAAGTGTAAACATTAAAGGGGGAAGTTGGAGGGTATGTTTTCTATAAGTGTAACTATTAAAGGGGAATGTTGGAGGGTATGTGTATCTATAAGTGTAACTATTAAAGGGGAATGTTGGAGGTATGTGTTCTATAAGTGTAACTTAAAGGGTAAGTTGGAGGTGTGTATCTATAGTTATATTAAGGGGAGTGTTGGAGGTGGTTTCTATAAGTAAACTATTAAAGGGGGAAGGTTGGAGGGTTTGTGTATCTATAAGTGTGAACTATTAAAGGGGGAATGTTGGAAGGGTTGTGTCTCATAAGTGTAACTATTAAAGGGGGAATGTTGGAGGGTATGTGTTCTATAAGTGTACTATTAAAGGGAATGTTGGAGGGTATAGTGTTTCTATAATGTAACTATTAAAGGGGGTAAGTTGGAGGGTCTGTGTAATTCATACGTGTAACTATTAGGGGGTGTTGGAGGTATGTGTATCTATAAGTGTAACTATTAAAGGGGGAATGTTGGAGGGTATGTGTTCTATAAGTGTAACTATTAAAGGGGGAATGTTGGAGGTATGTGTTTTCTATAAGTTAACTATTAGGGGGAATGTTTGGAGGGTATGTGTCTATAAGTGTAACTATTAAAGGGGATTATTGGAGGGTATGTGTTTTCTCATAGTGTAACTATTAAAGGGGAATGTTGGGAGGGTAGTGTTATCTATAGGGTAACTATTAAGGGGGAATGTGGGAGGGTATGTGTTATCTATAAGTGTAACTTAAAGGGGGGATGGTTGGGTTATGTGTATCTATAAGTGTAACTATTAAAGGGGGATGTTGGAGGGTATGTGTATCATATGTATAACTATTAAAGGGGCATGTTGGAGGTTTGTGTTCTTCTATAGTGTAACTATTAAAGGGGAATGTTGGAGGGTATGTGTTCATAAGTGTACTATTAAAGGGGGAATGTTGAGGGTATGTGTTCTCTAAGTGTAACTATTAAAGGGGGAATGTTGGAGGGTAATGTGTATCTATAAGTGTAACATTAAGGGGAATGTTGGAGTATGTGTATCTATAAAGTGTAACTATTAAGGGGGATGTTGGGGGTTGTGTTATCTATAAGTTAACTAATTAAGGGGGAATGTTGGAGGGTATGTGTCATAAGTGTAATATTAACAAGGGGGAATGTTGGAGGGTATGTGTATTCTATAGTTAACTATTAAATAGGGGAATGTTGGAGGGTATGTGTTCTATAGTGTAACTATTAAAGGGGGAATGTTGGAGGGTATGTGTATCTATAAGATAAACTATTAAGGGGGAATGTTGGAGGTATTGGTATCTATAAGTGTATTATTAAAGGGGAATGTTGGAGGGTATTTGTTTCTATATGTACTATTAAAGGGGAATGTTGGAGGGTATGTGTTTCTTCAAAGTGTACTATTAAAGGGGGAATGTTGAGGGTGTGTTTCATAGTGTAACTATTAAAGGGGGAATGTTGGATGGTTTTATCTATGTGTATATTAAAGGGGAATTTGGAGGGTGTGTGTTTCTATGTGTATACTATTAAAGGGGGAAGTTTGGGAGGGTATGTGTTTTTTCTATATTGACTATTAAGGGGGAATGTTGGAGGGTATGTGTTCTATAAGTGTAACTATTAAAGGGGGATGTTGGAGGGTATGTGTTTTCTATAAGTGTAACTTTAAAGGGGAATGTTGGAGGGTGTGTTTCATTATATAAGTGTAACTATTAAGGGGGAATGTTGGAGGGTATGTGTTTTCTATAGTGTAACTATTAAAGGGAAATGTTGGAGGTATGTTGGTTTCTATAAGTTAACTATAAAGGGGAATGTTGGAGGGTATGTGTATCTTATAGTGTAACTATTAAAGGGGAATGTTGGAGGGTAGTGTTTCTATGTGTAACGTATTAAAGGGGAATGTTGGGGTATGTGTTCTATAAGTGTAACTATTAAAGGGGGAATGTTGGAGGGTATTTGTTCTATAATGTAACATTAAAGGGGAATGTTGGAGGGTATGTGTTCTATAAGTGTATATATTAAAGGGGGAATGTTGGAGGGTATGTGTTTCTATAAGTGTACTATTAAAGGGGGAATGTTGGAGGGTATGTGTTTCTATAAGTGTAACATAAAGGGGGAATGTTGGAGGGTATTGTTCTATAGTGTAACTATTAAAGGGGGAATGTTGGAGGGTATGTGTTCTCTATAAGTGTACTATTAAGAAGGGGGAATGTGGAGGGTATGTGTTCTATAAGTGTAACTATTAAGGTGAATGTTGGAGGGTATGTGGTGTTTCTATAATGTAACTATTAAAGGGGGAATGTTGGAGGGTATGTATTCTTTATAGGTAACTATTAAGGGGGAATGTTGGAGTGGTATGTGTTCTATAAGTGTAACTATTAAAGGGGGAATGTTTGGAGGGTATGTGTGTCCTATAAGTGTAACTATTAAGGGGGAATGTTGGAGGGTATGTGTTCTTAAGTGTAACTATTAAAGGGGGAATGTTGGAGTATGGTTTCTCTAAAGTGTAACATTAAGGGGGAATGTTGGAGGGTATGTGTTTCAAAGTGTAACTATTAAGGGAGTTGGGTTATGTGTATCTATAAGTGTAACTTAAAGGGGAATGTTGGGGTATGTGTTTCTATAAGTGTAACTATTAAAGGGGGAATGTTTGGGGGGTATGTGTTTCTATAAGTGTAACTATTAAAGGGGAATGTTGGAGGGTATGGTATCTATAATTGTAACTATTAAAGGGGAATGTTGGGGGTTGTTTATCTATAAGTGACATTAAAGGGGGAATGTTGGAGGGTATGTGTTCTATAGTGTAACTATTAAAGGGGAATG
This sequence comes from Hymenochirus boettgeri, assembly GCA_019447015.1. Lineage (NCBI taxonomy): Eukaryota > Metazoa > Chordata > Amphibia > Anura > Pipidae > Hymenochirus > Hymenochirus boettgeri. Next base: position 240,341,801 of record CM033475.1, read on the forward strand.
TTGGAGGTATGTGTTTCTATAAGTGTAACTTTAAAGGGGGAATGTTGGAGGTTTGTGTTTTCTATAAGTGTAAATTAAGGGGGAATGTTGGAGGGTATGGTGTTTCTATAAGTGTAACTATTAAAGGGGGATTTGGAGGGTATGTGTATCTATAAGTGTAACTAATTAAAGGGGAATGTTGGAGGGTATGTGTTCTATAGTGTAACTATTAAGGGGGAATGTTGGAGGGTATGTGTAATCTATAAGTGTAACTATTAAAGGGAATGTTGGAGGGTATGTGTTCTATAATGTAACTTTAAAGGGGGAAGTTGGAGGGATGTGTTTCTTAATGTAACTATTAGGGGGAATGTTGGAGGGTATGTGTTTAAATGTAACTATAAAGGGGGAATGTTGGAGGGTAGGTGTATCTATAGTGTACTATTAAAGGGGGAATGTTGGAGGATGTGTTTCTATAAGTGTAACTATTAAAGGGGGAATGTTGGAGGGTATGTGTATCTATAAGTGTACTATTAAAGGGGAAGTTGGAGGGTATGTGTATCTATAAGTGTAACTATTAAAGGGGGAATGTTGGAGGGTATTGTTTCTATAAGTGTAACTATTAAAGGGGAATGTTGGAGGGTATGTGTATCTATAATGTACTATTAAAGGGGGATGTTGGAGGGGTATGTGGTTCTATAAGTGTAATATTAAAGGGGATGTTGGAGGGTATGTGTTCTATAAGTGTAACTATTAAGGGGGAATGTTGGAGGTTATGTGTCTCTATAATGTAAATTAAAGGGGGGAATGTTGGAGGGTATGTGTTCTATAGTGTACCTATTAAAGGAATGTTGGAGGGTATGTGTATCTATAGTGGTAACTATTAAAGGGGAATGTTGGAGGGTATGTGTTATCTATAAGTTATAACTATTAAAGGGGAATTGGGTGAGGTATGTTGTATCTATAATTGTCATATTAAAGGGGGAATGTTGGGGGTATGTGTTTATCTATAGTGTAACTATTAAGGGGGAATGTTGGAGAGTATGTGTTTCTATAAGTGTAACTATTAAGGGGAATGTTGGAGGGTGATGTGTTATAAGTGTAACTATTAAAGGGGGAATGTTGGGGTGTGTGTTTCTATAAGTGTAACTATTAAAGGGGAATGTTTGGAGGTAGTGTGTTTCTATAAAGTGTCAACTTTAAGGGGGAATGTTGGAGGTATTTGTTTCTATAAGTGTAACTATTAAAGGGGAATGTTGGAGGGTTGTGTTTCTATAAGTGTAACTATTAAGGGGGAATGTGGAGGGTATGTGTTCTATAGTGTAACTATTAAAGTGGAATGTTGGAGGGTATGTGTTTTATATAGTGTAACTATTAAAGGGGAATGTTGAGGGTTTTGTTTCATAAGTGTAACTATTAAAGGGGATGTTGGAGTTAGTGTATTCTATAATTGTAACTATTAAAGGGGAATGTTGGAGGGTATGTGTTCTATAAGTGTAACTATTAAAGGGAATGTTGGGGTATGTGTTTCTATAAGTGTAACTATTAAAGGGGGAATGTTGGAGGGTAGTTGTATCTATAATGTAACTATTAAAGGGGAATGTTGGAGGGTATGTGTTTTATGTGTAACTATTAAGGGGAATGTTGGGGGTATTTTTCTATAATGTAAACTATTAAAGGGGGAATGTTGGGAGGTTATGTGTTTCTATAAGTGTAACTATTAAAGGGGGAATGTTGGAGGGTATGTGTTTCTCTATAAGTGTAACTATTAAAGGGAATGTTGGAGGGTATTGTATCTTAAGTGTAACTATTAAAGGGGGAATGTTGGAGGGTAGTGTTTCTATAAGTGTAACTATAAAGGGGGAATGTTGAGGGTATGTGTATCTATAAGTGTAACTATTAAGGGGTAATGTTGGAGGGTATGTTTTTCTATAAGTGTAACTATTAAAGGGGGAATGTTGGAGGGTATTGTTTTTCTATAAGTGTAACTATTAAAGGGGGAATGTTGGAGGGTATGTGTTCTATAAGTGTAACTATTAAGGGGGTGTGGAGGGTATGTGTTTCTATAAGTGTAACTATAAGGGGATGTTGGAGGGTATGTGTCTAAGTGTAACTATTAAGGGGGAATGTTGGAGGGTATGTTTTCTATAAGTTAACTATTAAGGAATGTTGGAGGGTATGTGTTCTATAAGTGTAACTGATAAGGGGAATGTTAGGGGTATGTGTTTCTATAAGTGTAACTATTAAAGGGGGAATGTTGGAGGGTATGTGTTTCTATAGTGTAACTATTAAGGGGGAATGTTGGAGGGTATGTGTTTCTATATAAGATGTAACTATTAAGGGGGAATGTTGGAGGTATTGTGTTCTATAAGTTGTAACTATTAAAGGGGGAATGTTGGAGGGTTGTGTTCATAAGTGTACCTATTAAGGGGAGTTGGAGGGGTATGTGTTCATAATGTAATATAATTAGGGGATGTTGGGGGTATGTGTTTCTATAAGTGTAATATTAAAGGGGGAATGTTGGAGGGTAGTGTTTCATATAGTGTAACTATTAAAGGGGATGTTTGGAGGGTTGTGTTTCTATAAGTGTAACTATTAAAGGGGGAATGTTTGGAGGGTAATGTGTTTCTATAGTGTAACATTAAAGGGGGAATGTTGGAGGGTATGTGTATCTATAATTGTAACTATTAAGGGGAATGTTGGAGGGTATTGTGTTCTATAAGGTAACTATTAAGGGGGAATGTTGGAGGGTATGTTTATCTATAATGTAACTATTAAGGGGAATGTTGATGTTATGTGTATCTATAAGTGTAACTATTAAAGGGGGAATGTTGGAGGGTATGTGTTCTCATAGTGTACTATTAAGGGGAATGTTGGAGGGTATGTTGTTCTATAAAGTGTAACTATTAAGGGGGAATGTTGGAGGGTATGTGTTTCAATAAGTGTAACTATTAAAGGGGGATGTTGGAGGGTATGTGTATCTATAAGTGTAACTATTAAAGGGGGAATGTTGGAGGGTATGTGTAACTATTAAAGGGGGAATGTTGGAGGGTATGTGTTTCTATAAGTGTAAACTATTAAAGGGGGAATGTTGGAGGGTATTGTACTATAATAAATGTAACTATTAAAGGGGGATGTTGGGGGGTATGTGTATCTAAGTGTAACTATTAAAGGGGAATGTTGGAGGGTATGTGTATCTATAAGTGTAACTATTAACAGGGGGAATGTTGGCGGGTATGTGTTCTATAAGTGTACTATTAAAGGGGGAATGTTGGAGGGTATGTGTTTTCTATAGTGTAACTATAAAGGGTAATGTTGGAGGGTAGTGTGTTCTATAAGTGTACTATTAAAGGGGAATGTTGGAGGGTATGTGTTCCTATAAGTTGTACTATTAAAGGGGGAATGTTGGGAGGGTATGTGTTTCTATAAGTGGTAACTATTAACGTGTAATGGTTGGAGGGTATGTTTTTCTATAAGGGGAACTATTAAAAGGGAATGTTGGAGGGTATGTTGTATCTAAAGTGTAACTATTAAAGGGGAATGTTGGAGGGTTGGTTTCTATAAGTGTAACTATTAAAGGGGAATGTTGGAGGGTATGTGTTTCTATAAGTTAACTATTAAAGGTAATGTGGAGGGTATGTGTATCTATAAGTGTAACTATTAAAGGGGGATGTTGGGGTATGTTGTATCTATAAGTGTAACTATAAAGGGGGATGTTGGGTATGTGTATCTATAAGTTGTAACTATTATAGGGGGAATGTTGGAGGGTTGTGTTTCTATAATGTGTAACTATTAAGGGGGAATGTTGGGGGTATGTGTTCTAAAGTGTAACTATTAAAGGAGGAATGTTGGAGGGTATGGTTTCTATAAGTGTACTTAAAGGGGGATGTTGAGGGTATGTGTTTCTATAAGTGTAACTATAAGGGGGGATGTTGGAGGGTATGTGTTTCTATAAGTGTAACTATTAAAGGGGAATGTTGGAGGGTATGTGTGTCTATAATGTAACTATTAAGGGGGAATGTTTAGGTTATGTTATCTATAAGTGGTAAACTATTAAGGGGGATGTTGGAGGGAATTTGTATCTATAAGTGTAACTATTAAAGGGGGAATGTTGGAGGGTTGTGTTCTATAAGTGAACTATTAAAGGGGGAATGTGGAGGGTATGGTGTATCTATAAGTGACTCTTAAAGGGGGAATGTTGGAGGGTATGGTGTTTCTTAAGTGTACTATAAGGGGAATGTTGGAGGGTATGTGTATCTATAGTGATAACTATTAAAGGGGGATGTTGGAGGGTATGTGTATCTATAAGTGTAACTATTAAAGGGGGATGTGAGGGTATGTGTTATCTATAAGTGTAACTATTAAAGGGGGAATGTTGAGGGTATGTGTATCTATAAGTGTAAACTATTAAAGGGGAATGGGGTTGGGGGGTTTGTATCTATAAGTGTAACTATTAAGGGGGAATGTTGGAGGTATGTGTATCTATAAGTGTAACTATTAGGGGGATGTTGGAGGTATGTGTTCTATAGTGTACCTATTAAAAAAAAAAAAGGGGGGGAATGTTGGAGGGGTATGTGTATCTATAAGTGTAACTATTAAAGGGGGAATGTTGGAGGGTATGTGTTCTTAGTGTAACTATAAAGGGGAATGTTGGAGGGTATGTGTTCTATAAGTGTAACTATTAAAGGGGGGGATGTTGGAGGGTATGTGTATCTATAAGTGTAACTATTAAAGGGGCAATTTTGTAGGGTATGTGTTTCTATAAGTTGTAACTATTAGGGGGAATGTTGGAGGGTATGTGTTTCTATAGTGTAACTTAAAGGGGGATGTTGGAGGGTATGTGTTTCTATAAGTGTACTATTACAGGGGAATGTTGGAGGGTGTGTGTTTCTATAATGTTAACTATTAAAGGGGAATGTTGGAGGTAATGTGTATCTATAAGTGTAACTATTAAAGGGGGAATGTTGGAGGGTATGTGTTTCTATAATTTAAAAAAAAAAAACTATTAAAGGGGGAATGTTGGAGGGTATGTGTTTCTATAAGTGTACTATTAAAGGGGGAATGTTGGAGGGTTGTGTGTTCTATAAGTGTAACTATTAAAGGGGGAATGTTGGAGGGTATGTGTTCTATAAGTGTAACTATTTACAAGGGGAATGTTGGAGGGTAGGTGTTTCTATAAGTGTAACTATTAAAGGGGATGGTTTGAGGGTATGTGTACTATAAGTGTAACTATTAAAGGGGAATGTGGAGGGTATGTGTATCTATAAGTGTAACTATTAAAGGGGGAATGTTGGAGGGTATGTGTATCTATAAGTGTAACTATTAAAGGGGATGTTTGGAGGGTAGTGTATCTATAAGTTAACTATTAAAGGGGGAATGTTGGAGGGTAGGTGTTTCATAATGTAACTATTAAAGGGGAATGTTGAGGGTTATGTGTATCTATAAGTGTAACTATTAAAGGGGAATGTTGGAGGGTATGTGTATCATAAGGTGACTTTAAAGGGGGAATGTTGGAGGGTATGTGTATCTATAAGTGATAACTATTAAAGGGGAATGTTGGGGGTATGGTAACTATTAAAGGGGAATGTTAGGGTATGTTTTATAAGTGTAACTATTAAAGGGGGAATGTTGGAGGGTATGTGTATCTATAAGTGTAACTATTAAAGGGGTGATATTAGACGGTACAATTCAATATAAATGGTACATAATGATTTACCTATTGTTTAATATCTATTGTGGATAGTGAAATCTGGTCTGGTTGGATCCAATTGCTCTAATTTGACAGATTTGTATTTGATTGGGTCTTATATAAATCTGCTTACAATGTATTAAACCCACCTGGATTGGAAGTCGACTGCTGGTTGGACCCAAAACCTGATAGGATCTGAAAGAAACACAGGGATTGTGTCAATTAAACGTAAACAGTAAAAAAATAGTCTCTCGGAGTAGACTGGCCGTATTAATCAACCGGTGTGGCCACTCTGTATTCCTTTGTATAACTAGCAGGCTGTATTATTATGTAGCCATACAGCACTGGACTTAATGACTTTATTGATTGTATAAAGGGAAGAGGTGACTCCTATGTCAGAGTGTGGACGTATAGGAAAGATTGAACTCACCTTGATGCTGCGTATGGTGCTGTCGCTGTGATGCAGAGGTCGTGAGGAACGCAATGGAATACTCACCATTAGCTAGAATAGGAGATAATGATACAGTAACATTTCTACATAAACCTACAGAGGGCCCATATCTAAACACAACTGTCCTTATATAGGGACCACTACCTACCCTCCAACATTCCCCTTTATATAGGGACCGAACCCTACCTCAACACTCCCTTTATATAGGTACCTAACCTACCCTCCAACCGTTCCCCTTTATTAGGGACACTAACCGTACCCTCCAACATTCCCCCTTGATAGGGACACTAACCGAACCGCTCCAACATTCCTCCTTTACAGTAGGGACACTAACTGCCTCCAACATTCCCCTTTATAGGTACAACACCTACCTCAAACATTCCCCTTATAAATAGGGACACAACCTACCCCCAACATTCCCCTTTATATAGGGACCTAATCAGCCCTCCAACATTCCCTTTATTAGGTACCAACCTACCCTCCAACTTCCCCCTTAATAGGTACATAATCTACCCTCCAACATCCCCTTTATATAGGGACACTAACCTGCCCTCCAACATTCCCCTTTATATAATAGGGACACTACCCTACCCTCCAACATTCCCCTTTATATAGGGACAACTACACCTACCCATCCAACATTCATTCCCCTTTAAATGGGACACTAATCTACCCTCCAACCTTCCCTTTATATAGGGACACACTAATCTACCCTTCCAACATTCCCCTTTATAATCGTACCTAATCTACCCTCCAACATCCCCCTTTCTATAGGGACACTACCCTACCCTCCACATTCCCCTTTATATAGGATACACTAATCTACCCTCCAACATTCCCTTTATATAGGGACACTAACCTACCCTCCAACATTCCCTTTTATAGGGCCACCTAACCTACCCTCCAACATTCCCTTTATATTAGGACACTATTCTACCCTCCAACATCCCCTTTATAGGGACACACTAACCCACCCTCCAATATATTCCCTTTATATAGGGACACTAACCACCTCCAACATTTCCCCTTTAATAGGCACTAATCACCCTCCAACATTCCCCTTTATGGGACACTAACCTAGCCCTCCAACATTCCCCTTTATATAGGGACACTAATCTACCCCCAACATTCCCCTTTAATAGGGACACCTAACACCTCCCTCCAACCATTCCCTTTTAATAGGGACACTAATCACCCTCCAACATTCCCCTTTATATAGGGCACTAATCTACCTCCAACATTCCCCTTTAAATAGGGACACTAACCTACCCTCCAACATTCCCCTAAAAAAAATATATAGGACACTACCTACCCTCCAACTTCCCCTTTATATAGGGCCACTAATCTACCTCCACACTTCCCTTTAAATAGGGACACTAACCTACCCTCCAACATTCCCCTTTAATAGGTACACTAACCTACCCTCCGCAACTTCCCCTTTATATAGGGACACTAACCTACCCTCCAACATTCCCTTTATATAGGACACTCATCTACCCTCCAACATCCCCTTTAAATAGGTACACTAACCTACCCTCCACCATTCCCCTTTATATAGGACAATCAACTACCCTCCAACATTCCCCTTTAAATAGGGACACAACCTACCCCCCAACATTCCTCTTTATATAGGTACACTACCCTAAACCTAACCCTACACACAACATTGCCCCTTTATATAGGGACACTAACCTCCCCCCACCATTCCCTCTTTATATAGGGACACTAACCACCTCCAACATCCCCTTTAAATAGGGACCTAACCTACCTCCAACATTCCCCTTTATATAGGCACTAACCTACTACCTCCAACATTCCCCGTAATAGGGACACTAACCTACCCTCCAACATTCCCCTTAAAGGACACTACCCTACCTCAACCCACCAACATTCCGCTTTATATAGGACACTAACAACCTACCCTCCAACATTCCCCTTTATATGGGACACTACCTAACCTACCCTCCAACATTCCCCTTTATATAGGGACAAACTACCTACCCTCCAACATTCCCCTTTATATAGGGACACTAACCTACCCTCCCCATTCCCCTTTAAATAGGTACACTAATCTACCCTCAACATTCCCCTTTTATAGGTACAACTAACCTACCCCCAACTTCCCCTTATAAGGGACACTAACTACCCTCCAACTTCCCCTTTAATGGGACACTAACCTACCCTCCAACATTCCCCTTTAAATAGGGACACTAACCTACCCTCCAACATTCCCCTTTATATAGGGACACTACTAACCACTCCCAACATCCCCTTTATATAGGGACACTAAATCTACCCTCCAACATTCCCCTTTAAATGGGGACACTAATCTACCCTCACCATTCCCCTTTAAATAGGGACACTAACCCCCCTCCAACATTCCCCTTTAATAGGGCACACTAACCTACCCTCAACATTCCCCTTTAATAGGTACCTAACCTACCCTCAACATTCCCCTTTAATAGGTCACTACCTAACCCCCCAACTTCCCCTTTAATAGGTACACTATCTACCCTCCAACATTCCCCTTTAAATAGGTCTACTAACCTACCCCCAACATTCCCCTTTATATAGGTACACTAACCAACCTACCCTCCAACATCCCCTTTTAAATAGGTACACTAATCTACCCTCCAACATTCCCCTTTAAATAGGGAACTAACCTACCCTCCAACATTTCCCCTTTAATAGGGACACTAACCTACCCTCCAACATTCCCCTTTAAATAGGTACACTAACCTACCTCCCTCCAACATTCCCCTTAAATAGGTACACATCTACCCTCCAACATTCCCCTTTAATAGGGACACTAACCTGCTCCCAACATTCCCCTTTAAATAGGGACACTAACCTGCCCCTCCACCATTCCCCTTTAAATAGGGACACACCTGCCCTTCCAACATTCCCCTTTATAAGGGACACTAACCTACCCTCTAACATTCCCCTTTATATGGGACACTAACCTAACCCTCCAACATTCCCCTTTATATAGGTACAACTAACTACCCTCCAACATCCCCTTTAAATAGGTACACTAATCTACCCTCCAACTTCCCCTTTATATAGGGACACTAACCTACCCCCACATTCCCCTTTAAAAGGACATATCACCACCCTCAACATTCCCTTTAATAGGACACTAACCTACCCTCCAACATTCCCCTTTAAATAGGTCCAACTAATCATACCCTCCAACACCCCTTTAATAGACAACGACCCTACCCTCCACATTCCCCTTTAATATGGTACACTAACCTACCCTCAACATTCCCCTTTATATAGGGACACTAACCTACTAACTACCTAAACCTCCTTTAAACAACCGAAAAAATACACTAACTACCCTCCAACATTCCCCCTTTTATAGGTACACTACCTACCCCCAACATTCCCCTTTAAAATGGTACACTAACCTACCCTCCACTTCCCCTTTAAATAGGTACACTAACCTACCTCCAAACATTCCCCTTTAAATAGGGACACGACCTACCCTCCAACATTCCCTTTAATAGGGACACTAACCTACCCTCCAACATTCCCCTTTATATATGGACACTAACCTACCCTCCAACCTTCCCCTTTAAATAGGTACACTAATCTACCACTCCAACATTCCCCTTTATTAGGCACTAACCTACCCTCCAACATTCCCCTTTATATAGGACACTACCTACCCTCCACATTCCCTTTAAATAGGTACACTAATCTACCCTCCAACTTCCCCTTTATATAGGGACACTAACTACCCTCCAACATTCCCCTTTATAGGGACACTAACCTACCCTCCACAAATTCCCCTTTATATAGGGACACGACCTACCCTCCACATTCCCCTTATATAGGGACACTAACCTACCCTCCAAAGCTCCCCTGTATATAGGGGACACTCAATCTACCCTCACACATTCCCCTTTAAAATAGGTACACAACCTACCCCCAACATTACCCTTTAAATAGTACACTATGCTTACCCTCAACATTCCCTTTATATAGGGACACTAACCTACCCTCCAATTCCCCTTCTATATAGGGACATAACCTACCTACCAACCCCTTTTATATAGGGACACTAACCTACCTCTAACATTCCCCTTTATATAGGTACACGAACCACCCTCCATACATTCGCCCCCTTTAAATAGGTACACTAACCTACCCTCCCACGATTCCCCTTTAATAGTACCACAACCTACCCCTCCACATTCCCCTTTAAATAGGGAACAACTAACCTCCCCAATACATTCCCCTTTAAATAGGGTACACTACCGACCTCCAACATTTCCCCTTTATATGGGACACTAACCACCCTCAACATTTCCTTTAAATAGGTACACTAATCTACCCTCCAAATTCCCTTTATTAGGGACACTAACCTACCCTCCAACAATTCCCCTTATAGTGACACTAACCTACCCTCCAACATTCCCTTTAAATAGGTACACTACCTTACACCTCCAACATTCCCTTTATATAGGGACACTAACCTACCCCCAACATTCCCCTTTATATAGGGGACCATAACCTACCCTCCACCATTCCCCTTATATAGGTCACACTAACCTACCCTCAACATTCCCCCTTTATATAGGGACACTAAACATTACCTCCAACATTCCCCTTTAAGAGGCACTAAACCTACCTCAACATCCCCTTTATATAGGACACTAACCTACCTCCAACTTCCCCTTTAAAAAGGTACACTAAACCTCCCTCCACATTCCCTCTCCCTTAAATCAGGAACTAACCTACCCTCCACATTCCCCTTTTAAAGTAGGTACACTAACCTACCCCAAACATTCCCCTTTTTTTAAATGGACATCTATCTAATCTCCTCCACATTCCCTCCTATTATAGGGACACTAACCTACCCTCCAACATTCCCCTTATTAAGGGACACTGAACCTACCCTCCAACATTCCCCTTTATAGGACCTAACCTACCCCTCCCACTTCCCCTTTAATAGTGGACATAACCTACCCTCCAAAAATCCCCTTATATAGGGCACTAACCTACCCTCCAACATTCCCCTTTATATGGGCACTCCTAACTACCCCAAACATTCCCCTTTTATATAGGGACACTAACCTGCCTCCGAACATTCCCTTTATATATGTACACTAATCTTAACCCTCACAACATCCTCTTTATATAGGACAACTAACCTACCCTGCAACATTCCCCTTTATATAGGGGACTCACCAACCTCCCTCCAACATTCCCCTTTAAATAGGTGACCATACCTACCCTCACACATCCCCTTATTAGGGACACTAATCTACCCATCCAAACATTCCCCTTATATAGGTGACATAACCTACCTCCCAAACATTCCCCTTTAAATAGGGACACTAAACCTCCCTCCACATTCCCCTTTATAGGTACACTAACCTACCCTCAACATTCCCGTTTAATAGGTTACCCTACTACCCTCCAACATTCCCTGTTATATAGGACATAACTACCCTCCAACATTCCCTTTAAATAGTACACTAACCCACCCTCAACATTCCCCTTTATATCTAGGGGACACTAACTACCCTCCAACATTCCCACTTTAGGTACACTAACCTAACCTACTCCAACATCCCCCTTTAAATAGTACACTAACTCCTCCACTTCCCTAAAGGCACTTCCCTCACATTCCCTTAATAGGGGGGGGTGAGGCGGGGTAGGGCGGGAGGGGAGGAGGGAGGAGGGGAGGACGAGGGGGAGGAGGGAGGGGGGACGGGGGGACGGAGGCGGGGGTTAGCTGGAGGAGGAGGTGAGACGGGTAGTAGGGAGGGGGAGGAGGGGGCAGGGCGGGGAGAGAGGGTGGAGAGGGGGGGAGGGGGAGGACAGGGGGCAAGGGAAGGGGCGGAGGGGGATGGGAATAACCGGAGGGGGGGGGGAGAAGGAACGAGCAGGGGGAGGAGGGGAGGGGGGGAGAGATGGGACGAGGGGAAGGGGGGACGGGGGGGAGAGATGCGAGGGGGGGGTTAGGGGGAACGGGGGGTGGAAGGAGATATGGTAGGGAGGATCGGGGACCTAACCTACACCTCCACAGGCTTCCCCTTTATATAGGGACCATAACCACCCTCCAACACTTCCCCTTTACAATAAGGTAAACTAACCTACCCTCCAAACATTCCCCTTTATATAGGGAAACTAACCACCCTCCAAAAAACATTCCCCTTTAAATAGGTAACCTCACCTACTCTCCAAACATTCCCCTTTAAATGGTACACTAACCTACCCTCCCACACTCCCCCATTCCCTTTAAATGGGTTCACTAACCACCCTCCAACATCCCACTTCCTTTAAATGGGTACCACTAACCTACCCTCCAACATTCCCTCGTTAATAGGTCACAGTAACTACTATACCCTCCCAACATTCCCCTTAAATGGGTACCACAACCACCCCTCCAACATTCCCCTTTTAACTAGGTAACTAACTACCCTCAACTTCCCTTTTAAATAGGGACACTAACCACCTCAACATTCCCCTTTAATGGGTACACTAACCTACCCTCCAACATTCTCCTTTAAATCAGGGACACTACCTACCTTCACCCTTCGTGAATACGAATAATACACTAAACTACCTCCCAACATTCCCCCTTTAATGGTACACCCTAACCTACCCTCCACATTCCCCTTTATATAGGTACACAACCTACCACTCTACAACATTCCCTTTAAAATAGGGTACACTAACCTACCTCCAACATCCCCTGTAATAGTTACTCTAACCTACCTTCCAACATTCCCTTTAAAGGGAACAACTAACCTACCCTCAACATTCCCACTTTCAATGGGTCACCACTACAGTACCCTCCAACATTCCCCTTAAATGGGTACATAACCTCCCTCCAACATTTCCCTGTAAATAGGTACCAGTAACCTAACCCTCCGAACATTCCCCCTGTAATGGGTAGCACTACCTACCCTCCAATTCCCCTTATAAAGAGGTTTACACCTAACCTACCTCCAACATTCCCCTTAGAATGGGGTACACCGTAACCTACCACTCCAACATTCCACCTTTACATAGGTACGTACCCTACCCTCCAACATCTCCTTTAAACTAGGGGACACTAACTACCTTCCACATTCCCCCTTGAAATAGATCACAAGCTAAACCCTCTAGCATTCCCCTTTAATAGGTTACACTAACCCACCTCCAACTTTCCCCTTTAAATAGTACCTAACCTACCCTCCAACATTCCCCTTAATGGGACACCAAACCCTACCTTCCACTTCCCCTTAAATAATACACTAAGCTACCTCTCCATTCCCATTTAAAATAGGTACACTAACCCCAACCGCCAACATTCCCTTTAAATAGGTACACTAACCTACCTCCCAACCATTTCCCCTTTAAATAGGTACACTAACCACCTCAAACCCTCCCCTTTTAAAATAGGTACACTAACCTACCCTCCAACATTCCCCTTTAAAATAGCACTAACCTACCTTCCAACATTCCCCTTTAAATAGATACACTAAGTCTACCCTCTAGCATTCCCCTTTAAATAGGTACACTAACCCAACCTCCAACATTCCCCTTTAAATAGGTACACTAACCTACCCTCCAACATTCCCCTTTAAATAGTACCTAGTACACAAATCTAATGTACACTAACCTACCCCAACTTCCCTTAATACCACTACCTATCAAATTTCAAATGATGGGGACTTACACTGTGTAATCAGGTCATTCTACCTTGCCAGCTCTGTACCATGTTATTCTATTACTATTAAAGGTGATTAAAATCCTTACACAGGATAGTGACGACTAAGGTTCTCATACCTCCCCCTCACATTCTGTCCTTTATTTAAAGTGTCATTAGTTGTGTATGAGAATACATTACACCGGAGCCTGTGCTAAGATCAGGTTCATCCTTATTATCCTCCCTTGCAGACTCTGTTATAATGTTATTTCTATAGTGTAACTTTAAATTGTGAATTGAAACTACATTAACAATAAGGCATGTGCTACGATCAGTTTTACTCAATACCCCCCCTCAGCTCTGTACTATGTTTATTTCTCTATAAGTTATCTATTAAAGTTAGTGATATTCGAGAATACATTACCACAGGGCTGTGGCCTAAGATCAGGTTCACTATTACCTCCCTGCAGCCTTGTACATATGTTATTTCTATAAGGTGTAACTATAAAGTTGTGATATTGTAGAAATACATTACACAGAAGCTGTGCTAACGATCAGGTTCACTTCAGTTATCCTCCCTTGCAGCTCTGTGACATGTTATTTCTATACGTGGAATATTAAAGTTGTGATTGAGCAATAACATTACCGCTGGGGCGCAAGAATCAGGTTCACTTTATACCGCCCCTTGCAGCTCGTACTATGTTTTTCTATAAGGTGTAAACTATTAACGGTGTGTGCTATTGAGAATACTGATCACAGGGACTGTGCAAGATCAGGTTTCACTTCATTATCCTCCCCTTGCAGCTCTGACTCTGTTATTTCTATAGTGTAACTAGATTAAAGTTGTGATCATGAGAAATACTTACACAGAGACTGTGTAGCTAAGATCAGGTTTCACTTCATTATCCTCCCCCTGCAGCTGCTCTGTACTCATGTTATTTTGATAAGTGTAAACTATAAAGTTGTGATATTGAGAAATACATTACACAGGCTGTGCTAGATAGGTTCACTCATTATCCTCCATTCCGGCAGCTCTGTATATATGTTATTTCGATAAGTGTGAACTATTGAATTTGGTGATATTGAGAATAGCATTACACAGAGCTGTGCTAAGATCGTTCACTCATTATACCCCTGCACCTCTATGCCAGCTCTATTCTTTATCAATATGGCATCTCCACATTCTATAAAGTGTAAACTATTCTAGAGTTAAAGGAAAACCAATCACCACGATAATATCGAAGCATACCCATAAACCAGATGTCACTGGCGCTGTGCTTATACGAATCTCAAACGACACAGCATATTCATTCTTAGATCACTCGCCTTGCAGTCTAAAAATGATCCACTATTTATTCTCAATGTGTAACTTAACAATGTTGGACGATCTACTTGAGAATCATCACAGAGCTGTCTAGATCCAATGGTTACACTTAGTGTATCCGTACCCATGTCGACATTGCCATACAATGATCGTTACCACATGTATCCCATGTCCTCTGGATAAGTGTCCCCATGTCGTAATGCAGAACCAGAGTCAGTGGATCAGCACCTGGACGACACCAATAACATCCCTTGTGCAGATACATTGATAGAACCATTGATGATACCAAAGAACCTACCAGTGTTCCTTATGTATCCATACCAGGAAGATACCAGTGATAAGACAAGGACGATACAATTGACCAATGAAGATTACCAGTCTACGTCCATTCAGATACCATATACCTGTGCCATACTAATGGAAGAGACTCCACATGTGACATGTACAACAGATCGATTCCTCTCAATCGTGTGATCGTCCATCGTGAGATCGCAATACCGAACCAATCGTATCTGAAAAGCACTTCAGCTGAACAGTAGCTAAGAAATAATCCCAGTCTGATACCAAGTGTCAGGACAAGTGACACCATGTGATCAGCACCAATTTAAAGATACCAAATGTATATCAGATACCAATGGGATCAATCGTATCAATACCAATGTGATCAGATACAATGTTATCCGATACCAATGGTGATCAACCACAATGTGATCAGATACCAGGGATTGACAGATACCAATGTATCCATACCAATGGTGATCAGATACCAATGTGATCAATATACAATGTGATCAGCCGATCCAATGTGATCAGACCACCATGTGGATCCGATACCAATTGATCAGATACCAATGTGACAGAATCTCAATGTGATCAGACAACCAATGTGATCAGAGTTCCAATAACCCAAGATGGATCAGAATACCAATGTGACAGATACCAATGTGGATCAGATACCAATGTGATCAGATACCAATGTGATCCGATACCAATGTGTTGATACATTATCCGACTATACCAAGTGATCGATACCATGTGATCAGATACCAATGTGATAAGATACCAATGTGATCCATGATATACCAATCCGATCCAATGTGATCAGATCCAATGTGATCGAGATACCAATGTGATTCATATACCAATGTATCAGATACCAATGTGCGACCAAGTGATCATGATAAACACAACAATGTGATCAGTTTTTACAAATGTGATCAGATACCAATGTGTATCCGATACCAATGTGACAGATCACCAGGTGATCGATACCAATGTTCAGTACCAATTGATCAAGATACCAATGTGATCGTACCAATGTGATCAGATTCCAATGTGATCAGCCAGGATCATTAACGTGAGATCAATAGATCAGTACCAATTATCGATTATACAATGTGATCAGATGAACCAATAGTGACAGATACAATGTGTAGATATCATGTGAATACAATTGTGACCGATACTCAGTGATAATCAATACAATGGATCAATACCCACTGTGTTCCGATACCAATGTGATTCCAGATACAATGTTGATCAGATACCCATGTGATCGATATACCAATGTGAATCAGATACCAATTGTGGATCAGACAATGTGATAGTTAACCTGGATACCTAGCAATGTGTGATTCAATGTCGATCCAATTGATCCGGATACCAATGTGACTCGATACCAAGTGGCGAAAATGATCCAATACATGGACATCAATGTGATCAGATACCAATGTGACAGATAATGTGATCAGCGATTGATAATACGTGTGCCGATACCAGATGTGACAGGCATACCAACTGATCATACCAATGGATCAATACCATGTGATACGACACAACCAATGTGATCATATAACACATGTGATCAAACCAATGTATCAGATCCCATTGGACATCGATAACAATGTGTGTGATCAGATACCAAGTGATCTAACCAATGTGATCAGATACCAAGTGACAGGATACCAAGGTGATCAACGACCAATGTGATCAGACCCAAGTGATAGATACCAATGATGATCGGATACCAATGTGAATCGATACCAATGTGATCAGATTACCAATGTGATCAGATACCAATGTGATCCAGGATACAATGTGATCCGATACCATGTGTGACAGATACAATGTGATCCGATAATCAATGTGCATCCATAGCCATATGATACAATGTTCAGATACCAATGGGATCAATGACCAATGTGATCTATACCAAGTGATCTCAGATAACCATGGTGATCCGATAACCAATGTGCTAGAATCACAATGTGATCGATACCAATGGATTCAATACAGATAACCAATGTGATCAGATACCAAAAATGTGATCCATACCAAGGATCAGTAATGTGTCAGATACCAATTGTGATACTGATACCAATGTGATCAGATACCAATGTGTCCAGATACCATTATCAGATCAGGTCATCCATGTGATCTTCCAGTTATCGTCCAAGTGATCAGATACCACATGGATACGTACATGTGACGATACCACTATTATCAGAGACCAATGTGACCATACCAATGTGATCAGATACCAATTGACAGATACCAATGTGATCAGACAATGTTCAGTCCCAATGTGATCATGTAGCCAATGTGATCGAATACCAATTGATCCGACAAATGTGATCAGACCAAGTGATCCGATACATGTGATCAGATACCAATGGATTGATACCAGATACCCATAGGATACCATAACCGAACATGTGATCGATACCATGTGATCAGATCAAATGTGATAGATACCAATGTGATCCGATGACAATGTGATCCGATCCAATGTGATCAGATACCATTTGATCACCAATGTGATCCCGATACCAGTGAACAGATACAATGTGATCAGATACAATGTGATCCAGATACCAATGTGATCAGATACCATGTTGATCAGATACCAATGTGATCAGATACAACGTGTGATCAGATACCGAAAATGTGATCAGATTACACATGTGTGCAGATACCAATGATGACGATACCAATGTGATCAATACCAATGTGATCAGATACCAATGGACAGATACCAATGTGATCAGATACCATGGATCGATACCAATGTTTAATCATATACCAATGTATCTGATACAAGTGAAATCAGATACCATGTATCCGACCCAATGTGATCCGATCAAGACAATGTGATAGACACCATGGAGCAGACCACCCTGTTGATCCAGCACACCAATGTGATAGTACCAAGGATCAGAATATACCATGTGATCAATAACCCCATGTGATCTGATACCAAGTGAATCAGATACAATTGATACAGATCATAGCGTGTGACTGATGATCCGATACCTGAATGTGGTCAGATCAATTATCGTTGACCATAGACATCCAATGTTTCCGTAGCCCGCGGATAGCTGAATCAAGATCCATGTTATAGATACCAATAGTGCAGTCAGATACCAATTTGAATCATATACCAGAAACCACCTGTATCTGATAACAAATTACCAATGTGATTCTATACCGAATGTGATTCAGCGATAAACATTGATCCGATAAAACCAATAATGTGGTGATCCAGATACCAGTGTGATCCGAACCTAATGTGATCAATACATGCGTTGATCAGATAACCAACAATGTGATCAGATACAGTAAGATAATTAAACATAAAATTATAACCGAATTGAAAATAAAAAAGACCTGAATGGGGCGGTGATCCGATCGCGCCAACTACCAGCGTGTCAGTATCACAATGTGATCCGATATTGCAATGTGATACATGATACTCATTGTGCTCCGATACCCATGTGATAGATACCAATGATGTGATCCATGTGCGTTACTTGACAAATGTGATCGATAAGCCAATGCAACCGCCTAATGTGAATCCGTTAGGGGACGTCTAGGTCCATACCAATGTGACAGATACAATTGTGATCCGCTGATTTATCCACCGATATGGCGTGATCGATAGACCCATAGCCATGTGACAGATACCAATGTGACAGATTATAGCCTAATGTGTGATCCGTACGTTATCCATTGTCCGATGTGATCAAGAACTACTAACACATGTGATCAGAATACAATTTGATCATACACAAATCTGTGAATAGATCTTACACCATTGATCAGATACCAATGTGATCAGATACCAATGTGATCTGATACCAATGTGATCAGATACCAATGTGATCAGATACAATGTGATCCGATACCAATGTGATCAGATACAATGTGATCCGATACCAATGTGATCAGATACCAATGTGATCAGATACCAATGTGATCAGATACAATGTGATAGATACCAATGTGATCCGATACCAATGTGATCAGATACCAATGTGATCAGATACCAATGTGATCAGATACCAATGTGATCAGATACAATGTGATAGATACCAATGTGATCAGATACCAATGTGATCAGATACCAATGTGATCAGATACCAATGTGATCAGATACCAATGTGATCCGATACCAATGCGATCTGTTGGCGCACATGCTGTGTATTGCATGTGTATGGCCATCCACACTGCATTTCTCCTGTGTAAACGGATCTCAAAACACAATCGCAATCGCAGGAGAAACGCGCTAGTGTGGCCCTTACTTAACAAAACACTGTCAGCTGTGCGTCTTAGTAATGTTATTTTTATAGCATTCCATAGTATCTTACACCTGTGTCGCCATTAGAGGGCTCCACTCACAGATAAAGCTCCCGACATATAAAATCAATGTTCATGTTACTGAATCCCATAAAAAATGGATTTAATATTCATTTTAATTTCAACTCTTCCATCCAAACCCAAAATCTAGGAACTAACCCCGTATCCCATTATAATGTATTATGTATAAAACATAATATGACATATTACTGCCCAAGCTCACCTGTCTTTACTGTATGCCGTGGGGCTGGCTGGTGCGTAGTTACAACTGGGACTGCAGAATATGTGAAGGTCGGGCTGTCTGTAAAAATTCATTTCAAAGCAATTAAAGGGGAAGTTCCCCCAAAACACATCCCCCCCCCCTAAATTTACAGGCCGGAAAATGCTTTAAAAAAACGATGCGTCTCTTGAATTTCTGTATCATCCCTTTTTAAATATTCACACAAAAATCCTACGGATTTAGAAATCCCTGCAGTTGCTGCTCCTCACATAGCTCAGTGAGCTCACACATGCTCAGTGACTTTCATCGAGGGAGAAATTTTACAATCAGATACTATAGGGAGGGAATGAGTAAAATTGAAAGGCAACCATTGCCCTGTCTAGTATTATCAGTAGTGTTATATACATTAGGTGCCCTTATGTTAGGCCCACACATGGCGATATTTCAGTCTGATTGCCCAGCCGACACAACATTTTGGACAATCAGGTTGAAATATTATCAGATCTCAGTCGAACTTTGTCCAATCGGACTTCTCTTATCAATAACGGGCTGTTGTACTGGAACACCTTCTGTCTTGTGTATTAATGTGATTCCCAGTGCAGTCGCCTGTAACAACCAATAAGATATTTCCTTACACTATACTATCTGTGTCAGAGTTTTGAAATCTTCCTCCTCATTGGTTGTTACTTAAACCCAATAGGCAATTTTTTTTGTTTTAATGAAAAAGGCTCCAGTGTGGCTTTGCTTACTCTGCCGCAAGTAGGCCAGGTGGGACATGAGCATTTCAGTGCTGTAGGGAGAGGCGAGCCTTAAAAAATCTTCCCGAGTCATCCGGCAAAGCTCCTTCCCATCTACCCCTTGCATCAGGGATGCGTTGACATCGCACAGTCCGTATTCTTTCACCGCCCAGTCCAACCACTGAGCCACATGATCCTGCGTCCAGGCCAGGGGGTCTGTGGGTGGAAAGATCGCAAAAATATTAGCAGACGAACCTCACTAATGGTCTCCGTATCTATGATGTGCGCATTATAGATGTACGTGTGTCATACGGTACTTAGATTGTAAGCTCTTTAGGGTAAGGATGATGTGTGATATACAATTTTATATACACAATTAAATTATATAAAGTAACAAATCCCATGTTATGTACAAAACAAACCCAGAACACACAAAGCTAGGTACACACTAAGGATATACACTATGGATACACATTATGGGTATACACAACACGCAATGAGTACACACAACAGGTAAACACAATGGCTGCCCACTATGGGTACACACAATGGGCACACTAGGTAAACACAAAGATTACACACTATGGGTACACACAATTGGAACGTTAGGTAAACACAAAGGTTACACACTATGGGTACACGCAATGGGAACGTTAGGTAAACACAAAGGTTACACACTATGGGTACACACAATGGGAACGTTAGGTAAACACAAAGGTTACACACTATGGGTACACTACAATTGGAACGTTAGGTAAACACAAAGATTACACACTATGGTACACGCAATGGGACACGTTAGGTAAACCACAAAGATTACACACTATGGGTACACGCAATGGAACGTTAGGTAAAACACAAAGATTACACACTATTGGTACACGCAATGGGAACGTTAGGTAAACACAAAGGTTACACAACTAGGGTACACACAATGGAACGTTAGGTAAACACAAGGATTACACACTATGGTACACACAATGGGAACGTAGGTAACACAAAGGTTAACACATATGGTACACACAATGGGAACGTAGGTAAACACAAGGTTACACACTATGGGTAACGCAATGGGAACGTTAGTAAACACAAAGATTACACACTATGGGTACACGCATAGGAACTTAGTAAACCAACACAACGAAAAACAATGGAACATGAATTAGTAAACAAAAAAACAACAACAAAAAAAAAAAAACACAATTACAGCAACCCTCGAATGAACTTTAGTTAAACCAAAGGTTACACACTATGTACACACATGGGAACGTATAGTACCACAAAGGTTACACACTATGGGTCACACAATGGAACGTTAGGTAAACACAAAGGTTACACCTATGGGGTACACGCAATGGGAACTTAGGTAACAACAAAGGTTACACACTATGGTTACACCAATGGGAACGTTAGGTAACCCAAAGTTTACACACATGGGTACACGCAATGGGAACGTTAGGTACACACAAGAGTTACACACTATGGTACACCAATGGAAACGTTAGGTAAACACAAAGGTTACACACTATGGGTCCACCGCAATGGGAACGTTAGGTAAACACAAAGTTACACACTATGGGTACACCAATGGGAACGTTAGGTAACACAAAGGTTTACACACTATGGTACACGCATGGGAACGTTAGGTAAACACAAGGTAATACACACTATGGGTAACACGCCAGGGGAACGTTAGGTAAACACAAAGATTACCACTATGGGTACAACGCATGGGAACGTTAGGTAAACACAAAGGTTACACACTAGGGGTACACCAATGGGAACGTTAGGTAAAACACAAAGATTACACACTATGGGTACACCAATGGGAACGTTAGTAAACACAAAGGTTACACACCTATGGTACACACAATGGGAACGTTAGGTAAACACAAGATTACACACTATGGGTACACGCAATGGAACGTTAGGTAAACACAAAGGTTACACCCTATGGTACACACAATGGAACTTTAGGTAACACACAAAGTTACACATATGGGTACACCAATGGGAACGTTAGTAAACACAAGGTTCACACTATGGGTACACCAATGGGAACGTTAGGTAAAACACAAAGGTTACACACTATGGGTACACACACAATGGGAACGTTAGGTAAACACAAGATGCCACTATGGGTACACGCCAATGGGAACGTTAGGTACACCAAAGTTACACACTTATGGGTACACGCAATGGAACGTTAGGTAAACACAAAGTTACACACTATGGGTACACGCAATGGGAACGTTGGTAAACACAAAGATTACACACTATGGTACACGCAATGGGAACGTTAGGTAAACACAAAGGTTACACACTATGGGTACACACAATGGGAACGTTAGGTAAACACAAAGGTTACACACTATGGGTACACGCAATGGGAACGTTAGGTAAACACAAAGGTTACACACATGGGTACACGCAATGGGAACGTTAGGTAACACAAGGTTACCACTATGGGTACACACAATGGGAACGTTAGGTAAACACAAGATTACACACATGGGTTACACCAATGGAACGTTAGGTAAACACAAGGTTACACACTATGGGTACACGCAATGGAACGTTAGGTAACCACAAAGATTACACACTATGGGTACACACAATGGGAACGTTAGGTAAACACAAAGATTACACACTATGGGTACACGCAATGGGAACGTTAGGTAAACACAAAGGTTACACACTATGGGTACACGCAATGGGACGTTAGGTAAACACAAAGGTTACACACTATGGGTACACCAATGGGAACGTTAGTAAACACAAAGGTTACCACTAGGTATACACCAATGGAAGTTAGGTAACACAAAGTTACCACTATGGTACACACAATGGGAACGTTAGGTAAACACAAAGTTACACCTATGGGTACACACAATGGGAACGTTAGGTAAACACAAAGGTTACACCTATGGGTACACCAATGGAACGTTAGGTAAACACAAAGGTTACACACTATGGGTACACCACAATGGGAACTTAGGTAACACAAAGGTTTACACACTATTGGTACACGCATGGGAACGTTAGTAAACAAAAGTTACACACTATGGGTACAACAATGGGAACGTTAGGTAACACAAAAGGTACACACTATGGGTACACACAATGGGAACGTTAGGTAAACACAAAGGTTACACCACTATGGGTACACACGCCATGGGAACGTTAGGTAAACACAAAGGTTACACACTATGGGTACACCAATGGGAACGTTAGGTAAACAAAGATTACACACATGGGACCAATGGAACGTTGGTAAACCAAGGTTACACCTATGGGTACAACGCAATGGAACGTTAGGTAAACACAAAGGTTACACACTATGGGTACACGCAATGGGAACGTTAGGTAAACACAAGGTTACACACACTATGGTAACACACAAGGGACGTTAGGTAACACAAAGGTTACACACTATGGGTACCGCCCTGGGAACGTTAGGTAAACACAAGGTTACACACTAGGGTACACGCATGGGAACGTTGGTAAACACAAGGTTACACCTATGGGTACACACAAATGGAACGTTAGGTAAACACAAAGTTACACACTATGGGTACACACCAATGGGAACGTTAGGTAAACACAAAGGTTACACCATATGGGTACACACGCATGGGAACGTTAGGTAAACACAAAGGTTACACACTATGGGTACACGCAATGGGAACGTTAGGTAAACACCAAAGGTTACACACTATGGGTACAACACAATGGGAACGTTAGGTAAACCACAAGAGATACACACTATGGGTACACGCATGGGAACGTTGGTAAACACAAGGTTACACACTATGGGGTACACCGCAATGGGAACGTTTAGGTAACACAAGGTTACACACCTATGGGTACACCACATGGGAACGTTAGGTAAACACAAGAGTTACCACACTATGGGTACACACATGGAACGTTAGGTAACACAAAGGTTCACACCTATGGGTACAAGCGCAATGGGAACGTTAGGTAAACACAAGGTTACACACTATGGGTCACGCAATGGGAACGTTAGGTAAACCCAAGTTACCACACTATGGTAACACGCAATGGGACATTTGTTAACACAAAGATTACACACTATGGGTACACACATGGGAACGTTAGGTAAACACAAAGTTACACACTATGGGTACACACAATGGAACGTTAGGTAAACACAAAGATGTTAAACACTATGGGTACACGCAAGGGAACGTAGGTAAACACAAAATTAACACTATGGGTACACGCATGGGAACGTAGTAACACCAAGATTACAATATGGTACCGCAATGGAACGTTAGGTAAACACAAAGTACTCCACTATGGGTCCGCAATGGGCACACACAATGTATGTATGTAGGTTTATTGAGCGCCACTTGGGGACAAAGCGCTGTACAGTAATAAAATCATAATGTCATACAAGGGGGATAAATACATAGATAGTTCAGTACATAAATATATAATGATATAAATAGAAGTCGCTAGAGCTTTTCTACAAGAGGTAATGAGGTCCCTGTCCCATAGAGCTTACAATCTAGTTAGGTGGGTAACATACAGATACAATGGAATGGGTATAAGTGCTGGAGTGAGACGTATGCAGTGCAAATAATAGGGAAACACAACGGGTACACGCAGTAGGTTGACACTATGGGGACATGCTATGAGTACACACAATGGACACGCACAATAAGGAAACATAATAGGTACACGCAATAGGTAAACACAATGAGGACACACTCAGGCGGTACACATATGGTTACATGCCCAATGCGGCACATAGGTAAACAAAATGATTAAATGTATGGTGTACATGCAATGCCACACATAGGGAAATCCATAATGGCGTAACATATGTGGTTACATGCAATATGTAAACAAAAACCCCCCCCCCCCGACACATAAGTAAACACAATGGGCTACACACTATTGGATACACGTCAGTGGGATACACACTATGTGTAAACACACTGGTTCACCCAACAAGCAATAAGTAAACACAATGAGTAAACTTATGGATACACGCAGTGGGTACACACATGTGCTAAACACAAGTGGTGACACCCAATAAGTAAACACAATGCGGTACACACTATGGATACAGCAGCTGCAGGTACACACTAGGTGTAAAAAAATGGTTACCCACCCAATAGAGGAACCACAGATGGCCCGTAACACTATGGATACACGCAGCTGGCGTACACAGATATGCCGCGCAAACACAATGGTTACACCCAAAAGAAACACAATGGGTACACACGGAAATGAGATACACGCTAGTGGGTACACACTATGTCGTAAACACAATGGTTACACCCAAAAGTAAACACAATTGGTACAACTATGGATAAACGCAGTGGGTACACCACATATGTGTAAACACAATGGGTTCACCCAATAAGTAAACACACATGGGTACACACATGGATACACGCAAGTGGTCACGACTATGGGAAACACAATGCGTTACACCAATAAGTAAACACCAATGGGTAACACCTATGGATACACGCAGTGGGTACACACTAGGGTAAACACAATGGTTACACCCAACTAAGTAAAACACATGGGTACACCACTATGGAATGCCGTAGTGGGTACACACCTATGGTAAACACCAATGGTTACACCAATAAGTAAACACAATGGGATACCTATGAAACGAGTGGTACAATAGTGGGTACAACCCCAATGGTACGCAAGTAAAACACCAAGGGTACACACATGGTTACACCGCCATAGAGTTAAACCACAATGGTTCGTACCCATAATGGATACACGAATGGGGTAACACACTAGGGATACACGGTACCCCATATGTAAACACTGCACCAATAAGGTAAACCACAATGGCCGACACACTATGGAATACACCAGTGGGGCTCACACTATGGTTAAACAACAAGGTTACACCCAATAAGTACAATGGGAACACAATGGGATAACCGACACCTATGGTACAGCTATTAAACATAGTACAAAGGGAAATTGATACACGATAGTGGGTACACACTAAATGGGTACACCCAAAGGTTACACCCATGGACTACCAAAGTAAAAACATGGGTCACAACATGGATACTGCAGTGGGTACAACATGGTACACATGGTTACATGGTAAACACAATGGTTACACCCAATAAGTAAACACAATGGGTACACCACTATGGATACACGCAGTGGCGATACACATAGGTAACACTTAATGTTACCCCAATACAGTAAAACACATGGGTACACAATAATGGATAACGCAGTGGGTGACCACACTATGGGTTCAACACAATGTCATTACACCCAATAATGTAACACCATGGGGTACACAACTATGGATACACGCAGGTGTGTACACACTATGGGTACAGGTTCACATAATAAACCACAATGGGTTAACGGATTACACAGTGTACCACTATGTACAAGTACCAAGAAGTAAACACAATGGGTACACACTAGTGGATACCGCAGTGGCGTAACACACTAGGCGTAAACACAATGAGTTACTTACACCCAATAAGTGTAAACACATGGGGACACCCACTTGGATACAAGCGCCAGTGTGGGATCACACGACTATGGGTAAACACAATGGTTTTTTCATGGACACCCAATAAGATAAACCAATGGGCTACACACTATGGCATTACACGCAGTGGGTACACACATATATGGGTAAAAACACACATGGTACACCCAATAAGTAAACACAAATGGCGGTACGACACTATGGATACATGCAGTGGGTACACACTCATGTGTACAAAACAATGGTTAACCCAATAGTAAACACAGATGGTAACTACTTATGGCATTTAAATATACACGACAGTGGGGTCACACAGTGGGAAACACAAGACGTTACACCCAATTAATAAACAATGGCGATACACACTATGATAACGCAGTGGGTACAACTATGGGTAACCCAGCAATATGTAAACACACATAAGTTAAAAACACAATGGGGTCCAACACAATGGGACCGCCGTGGCGTACACATATGGGAAACACAATGGTTACAACCAATAAGTAAACAAATGGGTACACACTATGCGATAAATGCAGTGGGGATCACACACTATGGGTAAACACAATGCGTGTACACCCAATAGGTAAACACAATGGTACCCAATAAGTAAGTAAACACAATGGGTAACACTATGGTGGATTACAGACAGGCACGAGATGGGTAAACTAGATACACCATAGTCAAGAGGTACAAGGATACACCAGAGTGGGTACACAATTGGTAACACATGCATACACCCAATAAGTAAACACAATGGCGTACACAATATGGATACACGCAGGGGTATCAACACTATGGGTAAACACAATGGTTAAACCAATAAGTAACCACAATGGGTACACACTATGGATACCGCAGTTGTTACACATATGGGTAAACACAATGGTTACACCAATAAGTAAAACAATGGGTACACACTATATGGCATACCGCAGTTCACACAGGAAAATGGCACCCTAGTAACACAACCACTAGGAACACAGGGACACATAAGGGTAAAACAATGGTTAACACCCAATAAGTAAACACAATGCGCGTTACCACACTATGCATACCATGCAGGTGGGTACACACTTGTGTAAAACAAGGTTACACCCAATAGCAAACCACAAGGGGTTACACACATGGGATTACACGCAGTGGGCGTTCGTACACTAAGGGTAAACACAATGGTTACACCCAATAACAAAGGTAAAACACAATGGGTAACACTATGAGATACAACGCAGTGGCGTACAACCTAGGGTACACGACCAATATGTAAACACAATAAGTAAACACAGTGGCGTACACATATGGATACACGCAGGGGATACACCACTATGGGTAAACACAATGGTTACACCCAATAAGTAAACACAATGGGTACACACTATGGATACATGCAGGTGCGGTACACACTATCGGGTAAACACAATGGTTATCCCACCCAATAGGTAAACACAATGGTTACACCCAATAAGTAAACACAATGGGTACACACTATGGATACACGCAGTGGGTACTACTAATGAGGTAACACAATGGATTACACCACAATAAGTAAACACAATGGGTCACCACTATGCGTACACGCAGTGGGTACACACTATGCGCGGTAAACACAATGGTTACACCCATAAGCTAAACACCAATGGCGGTAGCGACATCACATAAGATAACGCAGGGGTACACACTATGGGTAACACAATGTAGTTACACCACAATAAGTAAACACAATTGGGTAACATATGGATACACGCAGTGGGCTACACACTAGTGTAACACAATGCGTACACCCAAAATGTAAACACAATGGGTAACACACTAGTGAGATACACGAGATGGTGTACACCACTAGAGGTAAACACAATGGTACCACCCAATAAGAAAAACACAATGGGTAACACTATGGATACACGCAGTGGACGTACACACTATGGGTAAAAACAATGCGTTCACACCCAATAAGTAAACACAATGGGTACAACCTTGGATACACGCAAGTGTTACACACTATGGGTAAACACAATGGTTGACACCCATAAGTAAACACAATGGGCACGTACACAATGGCATACACGCAGTGGGTCTACACACTGATGGGTAACAGCACAATGGTGACACCCAATAACGTACAACACAATGGCGTAACACACTATGGTACAGTGGGTACACACTATTGGTAAAACAAATGGTACACCCAAGAAGCCTAAACACAATGGGTACACACTATGGATACACGCAGTGGGGTCACACTATGGGTAAACACAATGGTTACACCCCAAAAGTAAACACAAGGACGGAACACTATGGATTACAGCAGTGGGTACACACTATGGCGACAACGCCAATAGTGTAAAAACACCAATAAGTAAACACAATGGGTACACACTGATGAAGTACACATGGCAGTGGCGTAACCACTATAGGGAACCTAACACATGGTTAACCCAATAGGTAAAAACAATGGTTTACACCAATAAGTGTAAACACAATGCGGTACAACTTGGATACATGCCAGTGGCGTACACACTATGGCGTAAACACCAATGGTTACACCAATAGGTTAAAACAATGGTTAGAATTCACCCAAATAAGTAAACACAAGGGGTACACCATATGGATACACGCAGTGGGAACCATATGGGTAAACAACAATGGTATACACCCAAAAGTAAACCAATGGGTATACACACTATGGGATACACGCGTGGGTTACACACGGATAGGTGTAAACAACAATTGGTTACACCAAATAGGTTAACACAATGGGTAACACACTTAGGGATACACGCAGTGGGTACACACTGTGGGTAAACACAAGTGTCATTACACCCAATAGGTAAACACAATGGGTAACACATATGGATACACGTCAGGGGTACACACATTGGGAAAACACATGGTTGACACAAATAAGTAAACACCCCATGGGTACCATATGGATAACGCCAGTGGGTACACACACTATGGCGTAAACACCATGGTTACACCCAATAAGTAAGCCACAATGAGCCGTACACACTAGGTTACACGCAGGGGGTACACATATGGTACAACACATGCGTTACACCAATAAGTAAAACACAATGGGTACACACTATGGAGTACACGACAGTGGAGTTACACACTATGGGTAAACAACAAGGCGTCGGTACCACCCAATAAGTAAGCACAATGGGTACAACACTAGGGATACACGCAGTGGGTACAACACTATGTGTAAACACAATGGTTACACCCAATAAGTAAACACAATGGCCCGTACAACACTATGGTACACACAGGGTGGGTACACACTATGGGTACACCCAATGGTTACACCAATAAGTAAACACAATGGGTACACATAGGATACACGCAGTGCGGTACACACTGATGTGTAAACACAATGGTTACACCCAATAAGTAAACACAATGGGTACACATATGGATACACGCAGTGGGGTACACCACTATGGGGTAAACACAATGGTTACACCCAATAAGTTAAACACAAATGGGTACAACACTATGGATACACGCAGTGGGTAACACCTGGTGTGTAAACACATGGTTACACCCAATAACGAAACACAATGGGTACACATATGGATACACGCAGTGGGGTACACTATAGGGTAAACACACAAGGTTACACCAATAAGTAAACACCATGGGTACACACTATGGGATACACGCAGTGGGTTACACACTATGGGTAAACGGCAATGGTTACAACACAATAAGTAAACACAAGTGTGACACACTCATGGATACACGCAAGTGGGGTACCACACTATGGGTAAACACCAATGGTTACACCAATAAGTAAGCACAATGCGGTAACACTAAATGGATACACGCAGTGGGTACACACTATGTGTAAACACAATGGGTTACACCCAATAAGTAAACACAATGGGTACACACTATGGATACACGCAGTGGGTACACACTATGGTAGGTAAACACAATGGTACACCCAATAAGTAAACACAATGGGTACACACTATGGATACACGCAGTGGGTACACACTATGGGTAAACACAATAGGTACAAACCAATAGGTAAACACCAATGGGTACAACACTATGGATAACGCAGTGGGTCAACCCTATGGGTAAAACACAATGGTTCACCCAATAGTGTAACACAATGGGTACACACTAGGATACACGCAGTGGGTACACACTATGGGTCCAAAAACAATGGACACCCAATAAGTAAACACAATGGGTACACACTATGGATACAAGCAGTGGAAGTCACAACTAGGTAAACACAATGGTTACACCAATAAGTAAAACACAATGCGTACACACTATGGATACACGCAGTGGGTTGACACACTATGGGGTAAAACAATGGTTACACCCAATAAGGTAAAAACACAATGGGTCACACTATGGATACACACTAGTGGCCGGTACACACTATGGGTAAACACAAGGGTTTACACCCAATAAGTAAACACAATGGGTACACACTATGGTACACGCAGTGGGTACACATTATGGGTAATAAACAAAGGTTACACCCAATAAGTAAACACAAGGGGTACACCACTGATGGATACACGCAGTGGACGTACACACTATGGGTAAACGCACAATGAGATACACACAATAAAGCTAATACACAAGGGAACACAAGGATACAAGCAGTGGTCTACACACTATGGGTAAACACAATATGGTACACCCAATAAGTAACACAATGGGTACACACTATGGATACAGCAGTGGGTACACACTATGGGTAAACACAATGGTTACACCAATAGGGTAAACACAATGGGTACACACTATGGATACCCGCAGTGGGTACACACTATGGGTAAACACAATGGTTACACCCAATAAGTAAACACAAGGGTACACACTATGGGTCACACGCAGTGGGTACACACTATGGGTAAACACAATGGTTAACCCAATAGGTAAACACAATAGAGGTACACACTATGGATACACGCAAGTGGGTACACATCTATGGAGTAAACAGATGGTTACACCCAAGGTAGTAAACAAAACCCACACCCCCCTACTCCACCCCACCTCAATGGGTACACACTATGGAGGTACACGCATGGGGTCACATACACTATGGGTAAACACAATGGTGTTACACCCAATAGGTAAAACACAATGGGTACACATAGGATACACGAGTGGGTACACCACTATGGGTAAACACAATGGTTACACCCATAGGTAAAACACAATGGGTACACATATGGTCACGCAGCTGGGTACACAATGGGTAAACACAATGGTTACACCCAATAAAAAACAAATGGGTCGTACACACTATGGATCACACGCAGTGGGTACACACTATGGGTAAAACAATGGTTACACCAATAGTAAACACAATGGGTACACACTATGGATAAAGCCAGTGGGTACAACTAGGGTAAAACAATGGTTACACCCAATAGGTAAACCAAGGGGTACACACTATGGATACACGCAGTGTGGGTACACATTGCGACAACACAAGGGTTACACCCAATAGGTACAACACTAAGGGTAAACCACACTATGGAACACACAGTGCGGTACACACTATGGGTAAAACACAATGGTTACACCCAAAGTAAACACAATGGGTACACACATTGGATACACGCAGTGGGGGTACACACTATGGGTAAACACAATGGGTACACCCATAAGGTAAACAACAAGGGGTACACACTATGGCTACACGCAGTGGGTACACACTATGGGAAACACAATGGTCTTCACCCAAAAGTAACCACAATGGGTACACACTATGGAACACGCCAGGTGGTACACCAATATGGTGTAAAAACAATGGATTACACCCAATCAGCGTAAAACACATGGGTACACAATTATGGTACACGCAGTGGGTACACACTATGGGTAAACACAATGGTTACAACACAATAGTAAAACACAATGGGTCAAGGTACACTTATGCGATACACGAGGGGTAACACTATGGGCTAAACAACATGGTTACACCCATACGTAAACACAATGGGTACCACACATGGATACACGCAGGTGGGTACCACATATTGTGGTAACACAATGGTAACACCTAATAAGTAACACAATGCCCGGTACACATATGGATACACGCAGTCAGCTACACACTATGGTAAACACAATGAGTTACACCCAAAGTAAACAGGAAATAGGGACACACCAGTGGGGTTACCACAGGAAACCTGTTAACCAATACACAATGGGTCCACATGAGACACGATAGTGGCCGTTGACACACTATCGGGCTAAACACAAGGGTACACCAATAAGTAAACACAATGGGTACACAATATGGATACCGCGAGCGGGCGGTACACACTATAGTGCTAAAACACAAGGGTTACACCCAATAAGTAAAACACAATGGGACACACTATCCGGATACACGCAGCATGGGTACACATATGGGTAAACACAAAAAATGGTTACCACCCAATCAAGTGAAAGCACAAGGACGCTACCAATATGGTACACGCAGGGGTACACACTATGGTCACAACCCTAATGGTTACACCCAAGGCTAAACCAATGGGTCACCCACACTACTGGGTACACGCAGTGTGTACCACATATGGTGTAAACACAATGGTTACACCCAATAAGTAACACCA
This sequence comes from Hymenochirus boettgeri, assembly GCA_019447015.1. NCBI lineage: Eukaryota > Metazoa > Chordata > Amphibia > Anura > Pipidae > Hymenochirus > Hymenochirus boettgeri. The sequence continues at coordinate 240,375,606 of CM033475.1, forward strand.
ATGGGTACACACTAGGATACAGAGTGGGTTACAAACAGCGATCGCTATGGTAAACACTATGGTAAACAAGGCTACACCCAATAAGTAAACATAATGGGTACACACTATGGGTACATGCAATATGTAAACACAATAAGTAAACACAATGGGTACACACTATGGATACACGCAGTGGGTACACACTATGTGGGTTACACCCAATAAGTAAACACAATGGGTACACACTATGGATACACGCAGTGGGTACACACTATGTGTAAACACAATGGTTACACCCAATAAGTAAACACAATGGGTACACACTATGGATACTCTTTATAATTCACATTAGATAATTTGTTAATTTTGTCCCCTTTTTTTTCTTTTTAATTGTTCTTTGTTTGTTTCTCCTTTAAGTAGATCTCGGGTACCTGTAAACTGCTCTAAATGTACCAACACTGACTCACCTGGCCAAGATGTTATCGGTACAGCCCATCACCCAATGTCTCCACTCTTGCCTTCTTTATACAGGGCAAGAACTTTGAACTAGTTTAGGTTTTCTTAACTCAAGCTCATGCCTGCAGGGTGTTATAATATGTTATATATAAATGTACAGTAGGACATGCCTGCAGGGTGTTATAATATGTTATATATAAATGTACAGTAGG